>BQNB010004823.1:67044-97805 GCA_026074375.1 Tanacetum coccineum
TGGAATTGGTGTCTAGAAAACTTGCAACAATGACAAAAACTTAAGTGAAATTCAACTTGAGCATGAAAAGGAGGATGAATTTGTGGTGGTGGTGGTGAAGGTGGTGCATGAATGTAGGCATTGGATGGATTATTATGTGAATCAAGAATGATAGAAATATTGTGGAGTTGGTTAATCATTTGATCTCTTAAGGGATTGTAAGATGGTGGTAAAGGAGATTGTAAGTAGACTCTTGGAGGAATAGGAGGTGAGTCATTTTGGGAAGGAGGTGATGATTTTAGAGTGGATGTTTTGCGTTTCCACTTTAAAATATGGTCAAATTTTGGTCATATTTCCATTTTGGTCATCATTTTGGTCAAATGGTCAAGAGACCACATTTCGGTGTTAGAGGCTTGACCTTTGAATGAGATTTTCAAAATTTGACCAAATTCCTCAAGAGTGAGGGAGAATGACTTATTTTGAATGACGAAGTTGACGACAAATTAACCCTCGGAATTATAGGTAAAAGTGAGTTGACCATAAAACTCGAGAACAAAGCGAGGTATAATTTGTTCGTAAATGTCTAACAAACAATCAAAATCGATTGACTCAAACTTAGCACGGATATGAATCATATTTTCGAAGTTTAGACTCACAACCCTTCCATCATGAAAGTACCGTTTTTCAAGATTTGCCATTGTGTTTAGTAAAGGTTGGTTGAATTTGTTTGATATGCGTGGAATGTAGTTTTGGGTTAATTGATGGTCTAGTTTGGTTTTTCGAGGCATTGTTACCTAAAATGAAACAAACAAAATCATGTTTTAATGTCTTGCATATGTATTTTTATATTAACAATGTATCTAGTGTGTGCCTAAGTGTGACGAATGTAAAGTAACGATTAACTCAACCTAAATATAAAATCCTAAGAGTTAATCCAAACACTCCTTAATTTGATTTTTTGCTCATCAAAACAAGTCAAAAAATACATATGAATTATGTATCTCGAAATTTATTCATGAGATCATTATGCATGTGTTTGAAAACATTTTTGGATTGGATTAACAATGCATAACAACAATTTTATTATGTTCCTAACGTGAGTGATTTGAAAATAAAATTGAGGTTTTGGTTCAAAATCAATTTTTTAACAAATTCATAAATGTATGCAAATCCTATATCTACGGGAAGCATATTAGTTATACATTGTATCCTAATACTTTTAATTGTACAAAATTGAAAGAAAAATCAAAAATCCCCAATTTCAATTTTTGGTGTTCATCATGAACCCTAGACTCAAATTGAAAGAAAATAGATGAAATGACTTACAATTGATGATCTGTGTGATATTAGGATTGATTATTAGTGTTGATTTGGTCTTCATTGATTATTAGTGTTGATTTGATCTTCAATTGATGTTTTAATGGTTGAATTTAAGTTTTGATGGGTTTTGAGTCATGTTCGTTAATGGCAGCAGGTAAGGGGGTGTTTGTTTTTCTATTTTGAATTTTTTTTGTTTAAGTGTTCCATATTATGGTCTGCTGATGGCGGTCCCATATCTCCTGGCGGTCCCAAATATATTGGGGGCCGCCTATATGGGGGCCGCCCTTAGTAAAGGGTTTTGGACTTGAGTTTTTGACAAAAATTTAACAAAGAGGAGTGACATTTTAATTTGCATTTCGCGAATTAAAAATGCTTAAAGTACTTCGGATGAGGTATTTAAGTTGTCATGACACGAAATGGAACACGGACTAGAATCGAAACTAGAAGAAGGAGAAGCGGACACATAAGGTTTATGGAATATGTTCCATCATTCCTTAACCAAGACGTAGATAGTTAAACGATTCACGTTAAGGGTTTAGTAAAATGTCGGCGATGTTGTCGATGGACGACACTTTTTCGAATGAGATATGTCCTTTCCGACATTATCACGAAGAAAGTGGTGACGTATTTCGATGTGTTTTAGTACGAAATGTTGCACCGTTTTTGCAAAGGTGCCAATCGCGCCTCTGTTTCGCACATGAAGGGAACGACAATGAGTCCGTACGTCGTAGTCTATGAGAGCTTGTTTCATCCATAGTGCTTGTTGACATGCCTTTCCGGCGCTTACGTATTCGGCTTCGGTAGTGAATATAGCAAGAGCGGTTTGTTTCTTCGAGAACCAAGATGTCAAACAACATCCCACGAACGTACAAATACCGCTAGTGCTCTTTCGGTCCACATAATCTCCCGCATGATCAGAGTCGGCTTATACTACGGTTTCTATGCCGGTCCCCTTAGGATACCATAATCTTAAGTGTGTAGTGCCTTTAACATATCGGAAGATACACTTAACTGCTTCAAGGTGAGAGGTTTTGGGAGCCTCTTGGAAGCGAGCACAAAGTCAGACACTAAACATGATATCGAGCCTACTTGCCGTTAGGTATAATAAACTACCTATCATGCCTCGATACTTGGTACTATCTACCGACTCACACTTTTCATCCTTTGTGAGTTTAGTATCAAAGGACATGGAGGTTTTCATTGGTTTAGAATCCTCTAGACCAAATTTCTTAAGCATTTCTTTAATATACTTAGATTGATTAAAGAAGATACCATCTTCCATTTGTTTTATTTGTAATCCAAGGAAGAAGTTAAGTTTACCCATCATGCTCATCTCGAACTCGTCAGGCCGATTTTGGGCAAATTCATACCACACATGTCTTGACAAGATCGAACCGAATATAATGTCATTGAAATATATTGAACAATGATAAGATATTGAACTGTGTTCACTTAGAAAAAGAGTGTTCTCTACCATTCCCATATTATATTCATTTAATAAGGAAAGCTTTAATTTAATCATACCAAGCTTTGGGTGTTTGTTAATACCATATAAACCTTTCTTAATTTATAAATCATATCCAAATTTTTCAAAATCAATGCATCCGAAGGTGTGCCATGTATACTCCTCATTGATAAAACCGTTTAGGAATGCACTTTTTATATCCATTTGGAATAGTTTAAAATCTAAGGCACAACTGTAGGTTCCGATTAATACTTCACTTCACAACCCGAAACACGAATCAAGAAAAAAGAAGAGAGAGAGAGAGAGACGAAATTGAGAGAGAGAGATGAGAGAGTTTTGATATATGAAAAGATTAATAAAACTAGATATTTTCATATGAAAATATCTATATATATATTTAGATATTTTAGAAAATATCTAAATATATATATACCCCTACACATTTAATGTGACGCGCGGGATATATAACTAGGACCCGGGCTCGGGTTTTGCTTTGGGATTAAACCCAAAACATATACAATATTAGATTAACTATCGAGCCCGATTCCCGATATTATCCTGTTACAACTTTAACTAATTAAAGACCGAAGCTCCATCGTAGAGTGACCGAGCTTCCTTGTTCGACTCAATAAATTGAGGCTAACAATCTCCCCCGAAGTGAGGTCTTGAACACGGTGGAGCTTCCTTTATTGACTCAATAAAATTGAGGCTAACAATCTCCCCCGAAGTGAGTTCATTGATGACACTCCTTCATGAGATCAGTGAGATTGCTTTTGTCGTTTAAGCTCGAGTGTTCTTGGTCTTTGTCTTCGTTCTTTGTTGTAAACTTGTTCCTTCATGCTTTGCGATCTTGACTTTGAGCCTTTGTCATTGTCTTTATCGTCTTTGCTATCTTGCGATCTTATGTTTTTGACCAACATGCTCATACTTATGCATTATCTTGAAAGCTTCAAATCAGAGTTAGCGGAAGTCTTTGTCTTTCAATCTTGAGCTTTCTAGATGGTATGTCTTCGTAGATTGAGCATTTGAATGGGATTGAGGTTGTCGTTACCACCGTTTGACCTGCATGTTTACGTTAGTGATAAACGAGAAAATTGATTTAAAAATCAATCGACGTGTCACTCGTTAAAGAGTTTTTGTAACACATCGAGAGTGTCATGTTTTTATCAAAATTCATCAACCGTCAATTCATTTACTGGACCAAATCGATATCCAGTTGTCACAAGTTTGATTCATATAGAATCTCGCAAGTCACCTACCGCAGCCTTTTTGATGATGAAACTGGAAGTGTTTCCATTTGTCATTTGTGAATACTAAAGAGTATCACTCGGATGTTCTGGCAAATATCACAATGATATTGCGTAGGACTCTTGATAACAGCTTGTGAACCTGATGATGTTCAACAAGTGTTTGAAATGGAATGTGTCCTTACGAGATTTTGATTGATCTCTTGGCTTTAGACTCGATTAGTGCATTTTGGTTTTAGTACTCGGAGGCTGGAGCAGATTGCCACCTATTCAATATCAACAATCTCGGAGTGAGATGTCAATAGATAACGTGTGTATCTCCGTGACAAATGAGACAAGTTTCTGTTGAGAGAAACCCGAATGGCTGGGAAGGGTTGTGCATTGCATCACTGGGTCCATGATGTCGTTTTCAATGTCAGCAATCAACTTGTGATTCTGACAGCATATGTATTGACCCGGTTTCTGCCTTAAGTTGTGTGGAGGGCTTCTTTCTTTAGACCCTTTATCCATACATTTCTTTTTAATTCTTCAACGCCTTCAATGCTTACCAAGACGTCATTACTAACACCTTGTTGTGATTGTTCCAGTGTTAACTCAATCTTAGTCGGCATTATTCCCATATACATTCATCTCCAATTATACCTAAGGACTGCTATTTTCTAAGTTTTGGAAATTAGTCCATGGGTAGATCCGCCGGTACAGGTTGGATCATAGATTGATTCCTAACCTAACCACCTTATTACTTCAGAATCGTCGTGAAATTAAGATGTTGTTGGGTATAAGATCGAACCATAAAACCTTTTCTTCAGCACATTGAGTCCAAAGGATTTCATATTTGATTACATTTTCCACCCCTTCTTTTTAAATAATAAACACTTAGTTTTTTGAAATACCTTTGTGATTAAAATAAGTCTTGAAAATTCATTCTTTTTTTTTTTCAATTATTTTATATGTATGTTTAATTCCGTGGGAGAAAAATTTTCAGCATGAATGGTTTGGAACATTTTTGGATAATGTTTTGAATACATAAGAATGGTCGGAGTAGTTGATGTATCCATGAAACATTAAAACTTTGTTATTCGAAAAAACTCCCCCTAAAAAATTGGACCAATTTGCGTAACGCAGCACATGTTGTCTTTTGCAAACATTGTGGGGTTGGAGTATGTTGAACACAAATTTTGAAAGATTATAATTGTCATCGAGAAATTATTGAAAAATTGTTTCAACTTTTTTGAAAACCAGATTGTTAGAGGACTTTTCTTCCTAACTGTAAGGGTAAGCCGGCACTAAACGTACACTTCCTTTTTCTTGATCTAAAAACATGAATGTCTTGTAAGAACAGCTCAAACCGAGAAACGTAATTTTCTCTTTGGGAGATAAGTTATAAACCTTCCTTTAATTGAAGTCCGTGTTATTACTGACATTTGCACAAAAGCCCATTTTAGAAAGATTAGAAATGGACATGTTTGAAAAGATTTTGCAAAACACTCGCACGAACTTCAATTACACACCCGTGTCAATGTTAAGCGACATTTCTAAGCACGTTATGTTATCGATTCCAAGAGACATGTCGAGAAGAATATTTTTATGTAAATTTTCTGATTTTCAGATTTAGCATTTTTCTTTTTGAATTTTATATTTTGTATTTTGCTTTCTCAAAAAATATGTACATGGTGATGGTCTAGATGATGGATATCAAGCAGTCTCATTTGTCAGAACCATCCAGTTCAGCTGGAGTCCAAACACTTCATACCAAATCCTTCTAACAATATACTTAAACCTTATCCACAGGAAGGGCTTTCGTAAACAGTCAGCTAATAGGTATTCAATTCTGACAAAATAATAATTCAATTATACCCATTTTCATCAACTGTCCCTTATAAATGATTACCGAGTATGGATGTGCTTTGTTCGCGAATGTTGTACGGGGTTGCATGAGATTGCTATGGCTGACTGAGAGTCGCAATACAATGGTATTTTGTTGTAGTTGAAGCCATAATCTTGAAGTTGTGTCCTCATCCACATTACTTGAGCACAACTTGCAGATAACGCCACATACTCTGCCTCTGCTGAAGACATTGCAGTGCAGTTTTGTTTCTTTGACATCCAGCTTACAAGTTTATATCACCAGGAACTGTATCGCTCCAGAAGTGCTTTTTCCGAGTATCAAGGCATCCCCTATCAGCGTCTGAAAATGCCTGTAAATCAAAGCCAAAATCCTTTGGATACCAGAGTCCCATATTTATGGTACCCTTTTAAGTATCTAAAGATTAATTTAACCTCCTTGAGGTGCTTTTGAGTTGGTCGTGCTTGATAACGTGCACAATAACATACTGCTTGCACTAAGTCTGGTCTACTAGATGTCAAGTACATGAGTGACCCGATTTTACTACGATAATCAGATTGGTCTACGGGTTCTCCACTCAAATCTACATCTAGTTTGGGTTTTGTAGCCAATGGGTGTACAAATGGAGTTGACAATTGTCAAATTATGTTTTTTCAGAATTTCCAAAAGCGTACTGGCCTGATTGATAAAAATACCTTTTGGGGACTGGTGGATCTGAAGTCCTAAAAAGAATTTCATCTCCCCCATTAAGGACATTTCAAATCTACTGTGCATTAATTTTTCAAATCGTTTTGAATATTTAGGATTTGTTGATCTAAAAATTATGTCATCAACGTAAATCTGCACAAGTAGAATATCCTCCTCGTATTTTATCTTGAATAAAGTTGGGTTAATTGTACCTTTAGTAAAGCCTTTGGACATCAGGAAGTTTGATAGTTCATCGTACCAGAGCTTGGAGCTTGCTTTAAATCCCATACAAAGATTCCTTAGAAGAAGACTTTTTTCTAGGATGATCTGGATCAACGAACCCCTTCCGGCTGTGCAACATAAACCTCCTCCTTCAATGGACCATTAAGAAATGTTGTTTTCACGTCCATCTGATAAATTGGAAAAGACTTGTGTGCAACGAAAATCCGAACTGCTTCCAAGCGAGCAACTGGTGCAAATGATTCTTCAAAATCAATACCCTCTTCCTAAGCATAACCTTTAGCTACAAGACGGTGCTTTGTTTGCGAATGGACAGTCAGATCTTCATCCTTCTTGTTCTTCCATAACCACTTTAGCTTTATAATCATCTTGCCAAATGGTTTGTCGACTAGTTCCCAGACTTTTAGTCTGTCGAACTGATGAAGTTCATCCTGCATTGCTTCGATCCATGCAGAATCAGCCATTGCCTCCTTAATGTTCTTTGGTTCAACAATACTCACCGTGAGTGCGAACATACACATTTCAGGATCTGTGGCAAGCTGACGTCTTGTTTGAACTGGCATGGATGGATTTCCACGAATTTGTTCTAATGGATGATCTCTGGTCCATCGGAAATCATGACTTTGTGGTTGAAATGAATGCACATCGGTATTATCAATGTTGCGTGAGGAAGACTCACCAATTTCTTGTACCCGTGTACAAAAAGGATTGACAAATTCAGCTTCTTGAAACGATGCATTCGGTGCTTGATCATTGTTGTTTTCCTCAGCTTGACCGTGTGTTGGATTGTAATATTCTTCAAGTAAAGGACTGAAGAGAAATTCTAACCCTTGATGTGACGAATCTGTCTTCTCTGCTGAAGGAACAACATTTTGTCTTGGGGGCACGGGGTCAGAGTTGTCATAGTCTGACGCCTTTTGTCCTTGAGGAACGAGGCCTGAAGAGACATTTTCAACAGACATCTCTTGTCGTTGTGGTGCGAGGTCTGAACTGTTGTGATCAGACATCATTTCTTTGATTTCATCAAACTTGATATGAATGGACTCAACTATTAACGTGTCGCTTGTTGTAAACACGGATATCCCTTTGACTGAGTAGAATATCCCACCAAAACAGATCCCCTTTTTCTTTCATCTTATACCAGATTTCCCCCCATCTCTAGTTTATGTAACAAGTGCAACCAAAGTTGTGAAGATGTTTTTATTGAAGGTTTCCTGTCATTGAAGAGTTGATATGCCGTCTTTCCAGAGAGGAAATGATGATTGACTGTTCAGAGTAGAGCATGCGGTGCAACTGCTTCAGCCCAAATGAATGGATGCTTAAAGCTGAGACATTGTTCGAGCAGCCTCAAAAAAAAAAACAGAAAGAAAAAAAAACAAAACACAAAAAAAAAAACAAGAGAAGTACGGTTCCGTCTTTCGACAACGCCGTTTTGTTCAGGTGTTTGAGGAGTGGAAGTTTGATGTTTTATGCCTTCTTCTTTGAAATAAGCATGAAGTGTCTTGTTCAAGAACTCCGTGCCTCTGTCAGTACGGACATATAAACTTGAGCTTGAAGATTGCGTTTGAATCATCGTGAGAAAATCTTTGAGAGACTTCTGGTTTCATCCTTGGATCGTAGAAAAAGAGGTCCAAGTGTATCTTGAATAGTCATCAACACTCACCAGAATATACATCTCCCATTTATCGCTTGCAACGCGCAATTGGACCACCACAAAGTCCATGTGAAGCAAATTTAGCCTTCCTTTGGAACTAGGAAATGCTTTTGTCTTGAATGAACTTCTTTTTGCTTTACTCATTTCACAAGATGAACAAAGTTGATCCTTGACATATGTCAACTTAGGTAAGCCCGTCACAACATCTTTCTTTGAGAGTAAGGTGATGTAATCGAAGTTAAGATGAGAAAGTCTTCGATGCCATAACCACGCTTATAGAGTTACGCCGTAACCTCTTTCTGAAAAACCTTAAAATAAAGTTTTAACGCATTGCTAAACCTTGTATATCTAAATGAACTTTGTGGGTATGTTCTCTGGAAACCCTCACGAGACTTTACTCGTCTACTTGGGCCACCAATTGGTTTAAAAGTCTTGTTGCATATGCTAAATGCAACCGTGATTCCTACGAACATGAGTTAGGTTTGTATTTCTTGTATATTTCCATTAAACAATTTTATGCTATTAGTTTGTTTTAGTGATCATAGGGGAAAATAAGCTTTGCTCAGATTTCTCCACCGGCTTATTACATTTCATATGCTCAGAAGCAATGCTCAAGGGAGTTTCTTGTTCTAATTCTACTCTTCCTCTTTATTTCATTCCTTAATGTACAATAGGGACATTGTACAAAACAAGTGGGGGTGGGAGTAGAATTATCACTTGACCTATTATTGCCTTCGATTTTCTAGTTTTCTTTGAAAAATGGTGCCAATTTTAAAATTTTTGACATGTTTTTCTTACAGAACTAGAATTTATCTTTGCCGAGTGCACATTACTCTTTATTATTACTTGGTGAGGTTTAAGCCTAATAATCCATTATACAAAAATCCACCAAAATATTGAGTGTCCCATTAGTTTTGTAGACTTTAGAACTTGACATGTACATCATTTCGAGACCTAGATGATTAGCAGGAATAGATAGTTTGAGAAGGAAACATTTAGGAATTCAACCAAATAAGCCTATGTGTGTGTATCTATCGACTAGTTACACTGACTTGTCTACCTCCCATGTTAAAAACCCTTTTGTTGCACTCATCAATAGCTGTGAGTCTATCCAGTAGTGCAAGATCTCACGCCTAGATCAGACCTTGTGTGATTTAGCGCAAGATCTTTGTTTGCTACCCATTGGTGTTTTTCGCGGTAAATAATTGCGCACCTCTTAGTTTCGTGTAAACGAAAGTGTAGTTCATACTTAGTAGATAAGCCGTTGCTCGTAGATAGAGTTTCTAGGTCGTTACCTTGAGAAGTAGTATGGTGTAGAAATGCCCGTGTAGAGAATGCGTTCGTTACGGCTGGAGTATGTCTGGGTTTTTGTTTTGTATTGTTGATACGTTTTTCTTCTTTGATCATTTACACAATAAAAATTGTTTTCTCCCGAACTCTAAACTTTTCTCTTCTTTGTAAAACATAGAAAGGGACACTACCTGTGAACACGTTTTCCGTTTAATAACTTAAAGTTTTTACTTACCATTATTCTTCCGCATCATGTTTGATGTAAACATGATAAGTGACGGGATTTTTTTAATAACTATACAACTATTAATATAGATTCACATTTAAATAGAAAGCCTATAAATGAAACCATATCACCACAACACAAACATAAACACCGATTCAAATATAATCACAAAAGTGATAAGTAAATAAACACACTAGGAAGGGGTTGTTCTAATACATAGAGCTTATGAGGTGTACGGACTATATAAAGTTAGGGTCTGGACTCAGCTTTGGTTGGGCTTAAAGGCTATCCCTTTGTATGAATGAAATGTTTGAAAACGGTTATAGTCCAGCAAAAATATTTGACCTGGTTCTCTATAACCTTGGCTCTTGATACCAATCTGTAACACCCCCAAATTGGGTCGCAGCGGAATATGGGTCTGGGGGTGGTACTTCATAGATCAATAGCACAAGATATATATAAGAACGACCATTTAAAAGTCGTTTAAAACCGATACATTGGATTTAACAAATTGTTTGTTACAAAAGCCCGAAGCTTCACTTGTTCGTTGTTCAAAATACAAAGATTCTAGTCCATAACAAATGTTTCCCCAAAATGTAATGCAACCAAATCTTTAATGCATATGACTTCCAAAATAACGACCACCAATGTATCCCTTGTCTTGTACCTCATTGATCTCCTGAGAAAACATTGCTTAAAACGTCAACAATAATGTTGGTGAATTCATAGGTTTGTAAAATGTATAATGTAGGACCGCAAGATTTCCCCATGATAATGCAACAAATGCAAACATCAATGAATGTAATTACGTTTCCCTAAGCTCATGACACTGAAGCTCGACATGTATGAATTGCAATATAAATTGCCAACATTGCCCGTGATGATGTTCTAACCCGCAACATCCCAAATCCGACATGGTATACGTTCGTTGTCCGGCATACCGGCACAGTGAGCATGACTCACCCAAACGGGGATGTCAATCCCAAATAGATCTATTTATAACATTCACGCTCACAACAAGTAATTGACAATTCATGATAATAGGCTCAGAGGGTTATCGCTACTTAGGCAAACACGTAATCGTAATGTAAAATGTCCACTAGCGTCCAATTGTAAAACATGCATATATTTCTCACCCCAAACTTGTAAATCATTATAAATGTAAAACGTGGGGCTATGAACTCACATTGAGTGAGTGAATCGATAATGTAAATCACAAACAGATAATGCGTCACGAATACGCCCGAATGCAACCTAATTAATTATAGGTCGTGTGAGTACTAAGTACTTTGAATAACTAAGACCATATATAATTCTATATAGCTACATCACCATCTATTTGTATTTGAGAAATAATATTTATAAAGTTAAAAGGTTTATAAATATTTCCTTAGTAAAAATGTCGTAACTTTCTCGTTTTAAGTCCGTTTCGTATGTTTCTTATGTCCACGCTTACGTATTAAGAAGAGTTATCGAAATATTACATTTTCATATTTTCAACCCTTGGTGAACAGTAATTTTTACTGTTTATGCACTTTTATAAATTTATTTTTATAAATTTAATTAGCGTAAATCTCGTAAAAGTCATATCTTATTCGTTTTAACTCCGATTTTAGTGATTCTTTCGAGCACGTCTTCGTAATTAAAAGATCTATCAAAGAATGATATTTTTCAAAAAGTATCTGAGATGAATAGTGATTTTTACTGTTCATAGTTTATAAAATTATTTTTATAAACTTTAATTATCGTAATATCAAAAAATCCATAACTTGTTCGTTATTGATCGAATAATTATGATTCTTAAGGTTTTTGAATCCTAAAAATATGTACTTTTTATGAAAAATAATTATATAATTTTATAAGAATTGGAAAATAATAAGTTTTTATAAAATTGTTTTTATAAAAGCTTTTATTTATCGTAAACATGCAAATCGTGTATCTTCTTCGTTATAGCTCGGATTTTCGAGTTCTCTACATGCCTACGATCATCATGCCTACGATCGTCATGACATGTAGTATTTTATAAAAATATAAAATAAATATGTTATTTTTTGAATTAAAACAGAAACTTTTGATGTTTTTGTTAAAATGTGTTTAAAACTTGCTTTTATAAGTTTTAATTTAGTAACTTTGTTACAAGTCCTCTACAACACTTATAATACAAGTCTCATGTACTTTAGGTCCTTTAGTCCATAAATTGTCCAAGAAATGTTCATGATAACAAGTCCCCATATCACTTTTAATTATAAACTTATTAAGTAAACTTTTAAGTAACTGGTTTATATATACTTTTTATAAATAAACCAACACTTGTATAATACTTATACTTCCATTACAACATGTATTTAACATCCATATAGCATATGACAAAGTTTATCAAACCATGAACAAGAGTAAAAATCCATTTTACATGTTAATAATTTTCCTAGATAGTGATTTACTATATAACATCATATACACATAAAATCATAAATATAAAGAGGTTAGGGTTTTTAGATAACCTTAAAATGAAGTAGGATGATGAACAACAAGATCTAAACCCTAGTTTAGATATTAAACCCAAGCTTCCAAGACTATAAACCCTAGATTCTAATGAAAACCCTAATCTTAAACCTTCTTGATTAAACCCTTGTAAATGCTAATCCAAACCTTCAAACCTTCTTATAATACCTTAGATATGATGTTAGATCACTTGTATACTTGCTAAATAAAATTTGTATGAATTATTTAAGGGTGTTTGTTGGTCGTGGGTTAGGAGGGAGAGACAAGAGAGATTGTGAAGTTTTTGATGTAAGGAATGAGAAGTATGTTTACCTCTTACTAGTTGGCTCTCTTATATACACCAAGAACTAGTCAATATTGCTTATAGAAAGTGTAAGACAAGATGAGGGTTTTGAGGAAAGTCTTGGTCAAAAACTAGTCATGTACTTTAGGGTTTTATGATTATAGTGTTGTACTAGATCAAGTTGGTGATTTATGTGCTATTGGTCCCCTTGGGATCACTTTTGTATCTGAAATTTTAGGGGAGGAGGGAGTACTAGATGATTTTTGATATCTTGTATAAAATATCTAGTATTTACTTGTAGTTAAATGATGTAAAGGTTAAATGTAGATGTAATACTTGTAAATTGTATGGTTTGGTTTATTTCTTATGCATAGAATTCGGCCTATATAGTAACATGGGTGAAGTTTTATAAAAACTTTGAGTATTGGGTATAATAATGGGTATTTGTTGAAGCGTAGAAAAGTTTTGGTGGTTTTGGGAATGCCTAAACGTATTTTATCGCGAAACGTAAACACTTTACGTAACCAATAAAAATAAAATGTGCAAAGTTAATAATTATCCTCCAAATAATTATCTAACACTTGCTTGATGTAAACATTTAATTATTTGATGCCCGTTTAAATTGAATGATAATTTTTAGTTTACATGATTTAACTTAACGATTAAAATTAAAAGCAAACGCGTACAAGACTAAAAATAAATAGAGAAATATATATGACGTCGTACAATCGAAAACTGTCATTTTGTGACTTTATTGAAAGAGGCATGAGTAAGGTTTTTATCAAAAGTTCCATCTCATGAGCAGATGGCACATGGAAACAACTACTAGTATGTTTACGCCAAGTTTGATCAACAATTTCTGTAAATTGATTGATGTTAAATGTCATGTCGTTAAAAACTTGTCTACTTTTACTAATGGATTCCGAAACAGGTAGAAAGGCCACGTTTTTAGCAATGTTTACATTGTATTCCTTACTTCCTTTCCGCGTTCCAACTGATAAAGATACTCTAGTGAGGGTGCTTTGAAAATTTTATAAAGACTATTTTATTTTGTGTAATCATATGGTTTAACATAATCTTTATTCAATTTTGATCTACTCTCGTTATCAAGAGTCATGGTCTCTTTCCTATCAGGGGCAAATATGTTTGCAGGATCAGAAGTATCATATGGGATTTCACACAAACAAGGCTTCTCAGATTGAGCTTTCTTGAGGTACCTTGGATTAGCAAAGGTTGGTCTACCATTATATGTCGAGCATTTGGGTGCTAACATATGAATGGTCTGAATTGACTGATTACGAGTATAAACAATTTCGTTCAAAAAACTTTATACTGTTTGTCCATTTTAATCATCTTGTTCAATATCTTTTTCTTCTTTATCCTGTAATCCGTATGACCTTTGTGTTCGCTTTGAGTTAACCTGTAGTTGGGGACCTTGTTAAAAGACTCTTTTTGACTAATTCATCGTGTTTCTGATTGAGAACTGAAATTTCATAGGCTTTAGTTTTCAAACCTTCTTTAATTTCAATGTCTTTTAGAGCTAATAGTCCTAGAGTTTCATTTAACTTTGTTTGAAGAATTTCATAATCAATCGTACGGTCATTAAAGGCTTTGTACTTGTTAAACTCATTATGTTTGTTCTGGAGTGCAATGAGACAACTATCCCGACAATTAATAGCCTCCCCCAAAGCACTATTAGTTTCATCAAGGTTAGTTTTGCACTTTTCCAATTCTTGAGTCAATGATGCGTTTGCTTTCTTTAATTGCTTTAAAATCATTTTGTTTTCCTCCATATCAAGAGTTAAATTAGCAAGCGCAGCACGCTCATCAACACATTCTGCAGCATTTTGATCAACCTGATTATCATTAGTACATATATTTGATGAATCAGGAGTGACATTGCTATCATCCTTCTTCAAAACATATGTGTTGTTAATGGATTCAGGTTGCTCAGAATGTCGTCTCACATTGTCATACACATTACTTTCATCATGATTTTGTACCTGTTCCAATGGCTGACCAGTAGAACTGGATTCTTCAGGTGAGGCCTCCTGAATCCTTGCCTTGTTGCTGTAATGTGCTTACCAATTCCTGTTCATCAATATCTTTATCCGTGTCCGCTAGCCAATCAGCTTGCTCTGCTTGTAGAGGAACACCTCTGTTTAGCTTGTTTTGCACATCTATCATCTTTTTTCCTTATGATTACGCGTAGTCTTTAACCCGCTTTGGCTTCCTACATTCCATATGCATAGTGCCTCATATCCCTTGCAGGTAAAGCAATGTTCTCCAGTTGTTGCACTACCTCGACTACCTATGTTTCCCTTAGGCCCCAGCAAACTGTAATCTGTCCTTTGATTACTAAACTGCCTTGACTTGATTGTCATTGATATACCTTGGTGTGGTTCTTCAGTTTTGTGCCTAGGAGGTTTGCAAGAAGTTCGAAGGTTGTTGTTGGTAGGTTTGTAGAGCTTCTTGAAAATACTTTTAAAAGGTGTTAGTTTTTTTGCCTAATTCTTTTCGCATTTCCTTGTCCCTCTGGGCTTGTTCGGGATCAACTGTCTTCTTCAGAGACAGACTCAAATTGAGGTTGTCAATTGGTTATGGCGACCTTTTTGCCTTTTTGTCTGGTTAGATGCACTTTGTCTTGTGGAAGATGATGTTGCATTTGATCTTTGTGGTTTTGGTGGCTGATAGTAAGTATTGAATATGTTGAGCAGCCAGCAAGATGATGTAATGGATTTGCACTTTTGGCTATTCTCTCAGCAACGAATATCATTAACCTCCTTTGAAATGCTTGAGATGTCTAATAGTCTGTGATATGAGATGGTGTTATTTTTTCTGATTGCTTTACAAGCGTCACAACCTTGACCTTTCTGGTTGAAAAGCTGTTGAAGAATAGAAAATTCACCTTGCATGATTGTAACTTGCAAGTTGTTCTTGTCTATCATTCATCAATTTGTAAAAAACGTGAGTAATAGACTCCATGGATCTCCATCTCGAGAAGTAAACTTTCCCAACCTTCCCAGAAACAGATTGGTTTTACATCTTGTACCGTTCAACGATTCACCTGTTGTAGCCTTTCAATGGCTATCCACATTTCATTCTGCATGTGTTGCATGCATCAACAGTTTGAATAGATTTACATCTCCAATACCAGTTAAAAAGCAAGGAAAATGCTTTCCTTTTCTAATGAAAGTGTTCTTTGTTCTTTGGAGTAATGTTCAATACATTTTCAATTGATGTATGTTGTTGAAACTAAGGACGATCCTTTGCTGCCTAGATCAGCTGAATAATTACACTTGTTGGCACGTATGGGGGACCATTAAGTATGATTTTTCAGTTCCGCTCTTTATTTTTTTGTGTCAATGGGTACGTTAGGAAAGAAAAAATTGATTCAATTGTGTCATATTTATTGGTCATAGCATTGGAGGACGATATTTTGACCAAGCGCCATGATATTATATGCATTTGACTATCCGTCGAGGATGTTGTTGTCGGAGTAGGACATGATGATTGGAATGGTATTAATTATGAGTGTGAAAGATTTTGTAGGATCTTAAGTGGATATGAGTGATTGGAATTGTTGGTGGTATGTATGCATTATTAACGTTCACGGGATATTTACACGTCTATGATTTAAACCGATAAACAAGTTAACGGATTTTACAAAATTTAATGAAAAACCGTGAAGGTATAATTGTTGTTGTTGAGGTTTGTTTGTTGTATTATTAATGCAGTTTAGTCCTTGTTGATAGTTTTGGTTTGGTTATGGTTGATGATGTTTGAAAATGCGGCGTGGTTGGATTATGAAAAAATAAATTTTACCCTATTACCCAAAATCTAAAATATTTGGTTGTAAAATTAAGTAAAAAGGATATATGGAAAAAATTATATATATACTTAGGATTTTTCCCGCCAAAAAGTGTCGCTAAAAAGGTGTCAACCAAAAAAAAATTACGCTATTACCAAAATTTGAATTTGATGTAAAAATATGTTAAAAAGGCTATATATAAAAATTACATATCTCAACTTTTTTTTTATATAATCAAACCGCTGCCGAAGTTACACAACTCGCCGCCTTCATCTTTTTTTTTTAATCAAACCGCTGCTAGTGTAAGCAAACCGCCGTGTAATAGAATAATCAAACCGCTGCTTCTTTTGACAACTCGCTGCCCTAATAAAATACTCAAACCGCTGTTTGGTTTAGCAACTCGCCGCCTGATCTTATAATCAAACCGCTGCTAGTTATGGCAACTCGCTGCCTAGTTTCCTTAACTCGCCGCCTAGAATATTTTAAACAACTCGCCGTGGGTTTTTATTTTAGGCAGAGTAACGTTTGAATTTGGACAATATTATAATCAACTCGCCTCCAACCTGTATAACTCGCCACGAAAGTTAGCAACTCGCCACTTAATAAGGCAAACCGCCGTGAATATTTCTTAATATTAAACTCAATCCGCCTTTGACCAAGTCAAACCGCCGTGTCTCTTTTCCTTAAATCAAGGATCTTGTCCCTATGCTTCCAAACCGCCGTGAAGAACAAATACTTAAATAAGCAACCCTCCACGATGAACACAAGGTCGAATTTGACAAAATCACTCAAATAAGCTTTTCTATCCACGAATCAAGGCTCTAACATGCAATACTAAGTGTGTATATCAAGTTTAAACACACCTTAACTCGTATTTCTTTGAGAATCGTCCAAAATTAGGCAACTCTCCACGAAGAACATAAAATAATTCGAACCGTTTTGGCTTTGATTTCGAACTTGAGCCTTGTTAATCACTTGTAGTGGCAACACATGAACTTCTTTAGCATTAGTAACAAGAAAAACTGAATTTTCATTTCTGAAAGAGTGTTTAAGCAGATCGTTTCCTTGCCAAGTTCAGCGTTACGCTTGTTACAGCTGAATCACTAGGCTTGTCCTGTCTAAACTTTGTTTCAAGATCAAGTTTGACCTTGTGGGTATCAGACGAAAAAATTAACATATTTCTTGCTTTGCATTAAGAAGGCTCATTTTTTAAGTCTCAATTTCCAAACATTTTTCTTGGTTAACCTTAGCATGTCCGTCCAGTTGGGTTTGCAAGTCAAGTTAAGATGTGACAAATCATAGAAACTATATTCAGATGTGTCAGCAGATACCTCAGTTGAACATTTGGGCTTCCTGTGTCAAGAAGATACGATATACCGGAATCGTATTGTCATCAATCTCAGTCTCAGCATCAGAGTCTAAATGTTCTTCCTGGTGCATCTCCTGAATCTGATAATCCACATTATCAAAGATTTGATTGTCATTAGAGTGTACCTTATTGACTGGATTGTTGGTTGCACCAGTGGATGACAAGTTGGCCAATAAAGCAACAGCAGGCATTGGGGCCCTTCATCCAACGTCTGAGTCAAAGCATCCTTAAGATTGGACTTGAAACATGTTGATTGTAGTCCGTGCGCTGAGGTTGATCATAAGGTGCGGTTCAGCCCCTATACACAGCGCAGAATGCCTCAGCATCACGCATCTAACACATCTCCTTCTCTTTAGCTTCCAATCCGTAAAGCTTTATCTTTGAAATACGAAGTCCATCTTTCTCTGGTTTTTCTTTACACTGCCTAGCTACATTCCATCGTCCTCTCGCAGTTGTAACTATCACCTTGCTTGCCTTCGAGTATCTGTATTACCATTTTTCCTGAGCCTTCCTATAAACTGGTTTCAGTGGACAATGTGGACCAACATGCACCGAAGTCATGAGTTCCTTTAGTTGGAGGAAGTTCCAGAGCTGGTTGTTGGTGGGTGGAAACAAGCTTGGAAACCACTTAAGAGATTAGCAATCAGAGTCATAGTGGCCATCAATGCGTCTTCGGAAGACTGAGCAATTAGGTTGAGGACTTAGAGTTGAGGGAGATAAAAGAGCTGGTGCAGATGTGGTGATGAGCTACTAGGCCAGTGGATACATCATACTTGTAGACAGCTCCCTTTTCCTGAAGTCCTTTTTGGCATGAGGCTCGTAGGCTTTGAGATGAGTAAAAGATCTGACATAACAGTGTGGATTGAGAATATCCATGTTCCTATTTGACATTAGTCACATACTTTCCCATAAGCCGGAAGGTTGTTGACAAACTGGTGTTCAATAACTTATGGAGTTTGAATGTTAGCTGAGTAATCTTCCATATCATTCACAGCTTGGGAAACGCACAGAAATAGTTCATGAATTGATTCGTTTCCAAATACAACGAAAGCGTTCGTACTCATCAAACATATCTTCCTTCCTTTGTGTAAATAGTCCTACCTGATCCTTGCATGAGCATACTCGCACATTACCAAATCTCCTTGCATGCTTGTTTGATTAGGGTTGTTGAAGATGTTGGTCTGGGAAGACCTGCGACAAAGAATGATTTCAGCTTTGGAGTATCAGCCGATCTCAAGTTTGATTTCCTCTTCACTGAATTCAGAATCAGTTTTCTCCACGTGCAGGCACAATAGAGAAACATGAATGATGGAAGGATCAGTTACATATGTTTGGTGTAGGTCCATTCTGGATAGAATTCCATATCAGCTTGCATTGGGTTTTGCCTCGTATGTACCTGAGAAACGAATCATCCAAGAATCGTAGGTCACTTTCAACCGACATAGGTGGACGAGTATCGGAACCGACGCTGCATTGTTTCTTCATTGGATCCCATTTTAATTTAAGTATGAATGAACGGATCGCAAGTGATTGTTGATTTGTTTGATTTGTGTTTATGTTTTTGTTGTTGTTTGATTATTTAGTTCGGTTTAAGAGGGATAGCTTGTTCGGTTGTCTAGTTCGGTTGACCAAGAAAACACTCGTATTCGATTCTTGTTGGCTTAAGGCTCGTTCGATAGGGAACTTAAAACAACAACTCGACACGACAACCAAGCGAAAATGAGTCTCTGTTCGGAAATCAACGAAAAGTCCACAGTCCGTTCGAATCCTAGAGAAAACGAGCTCGATCGAAGCCAACAAATACTAAACTATTATCTGACCACAAGGATATTTGCTAATCGGTCCTATGACAGTTTTATGTAGTTTCGAATCCACCTAGTTTCGAATACCTACAAAGGAGTTTGGTTGATCGATTGTACCATGAATGCCACATAGTTTCGAGTCTTGAAGGACTACGCTCGATTCGTCCTTCAAAAGTGAAAATCTAGTTTCGAATCCTTTTGTTTTCCATCGATCGATTAAAATTCGTCATATTTCGATCGTTCAAGATCGATCCTTTCGTAACATTACATTCATGTTCGATGCATCTTATCGCAATTCCTAGAAGATGGACACGGACTCGATTATCCTTGTTTCCGTCGTTCGATCCTCTTGTTCGTTCCTTACAGTTCGATCCACAAAAGAATAACTCGATCGAATCCTTGCTAGATTTCCACTAGTTCGATCCTTAAACAAAAAAATCGACTCTTTTTTTTTGTTGTTTAAATAACACGAATCAAAAGTAAAAAATCACTAGATGTTTTTAAACACAAAAGAGATGGTTTTTATGATATCATTGTAAACACAAACCATCTATGAACCAAAAATCAAAACAAACAATTAATCAAACACAAAAAAATTTCGAAACCCCTTTTTTTCGAAAATCAAAAAGAAAAAAAGTAACACAAAACAAATCAATACATCAATCTTGTAGGCTCTTGATACCATTATGTAGTTCCAATTATCATTACAAACAAACATTAAAAGAAGTATAGAATCAAGAATGCATAACATAAGAACTTTTAATTGAATGATTGAAAAGTAAAACCTTGTGGTTGCTAGAAACCCTCACACAGATACTGACTAGCTAAATATCTCTCTAAAATGTCTAACCTAATTTTGACTAAACTAGGAGTATTTTATAACTAAAAGATTAGCTTAGGCCTTGAAGCTTTGAAGGGCTTTTTCATTAATGCCATTTACAAAATATTACCATTAATAAATTAACTAACAACGAGCTAGACTTTTTGTCTGTACTTCGCGAGTGACGAAGCTTTCTTTGTTTGAATCCATTTAATGGTGATCCTAACACTAGATTTCCTGAAAATGGTGGCAATTTAAAATTTTTGACATGTTTTTCTTATTAAACTAGAATTAATTTTTGTCGAATGCACATTACCCTTTATTATTACTTGGTGAGGTTTAAGCCTGATGTTCCATTTTCATCTCATTATACAAAAATCCAGCAAAATATTGAGTGTACCGGTAGTATTGTAGACTTTAGAACTAATTTGGCCTATATGGTAACATGGGTGAAGTTTTATAAAAATGTTGAGTATTGGGTATTATAATGGGTATTTGTTGAAGCGTAGAAAAGTTTTGGTGGTTCCGGGAATGCCTAAACGTATTTTATCGCGAAACGTAAACACTTTACGTAACCAATAAAAATAAAATGTGCAAAGTTAATAATTATCCTCCAAATAGTTATCTAACACTTGCTTGATGTAAACATTTAATTGTTTGATGCACGTTTACGTTGAATGATAATTTTTAGTTTACGCGATTTAACTTAACGATTAAAATTAAAAGCAAACGCGTACAAGACTAAAAATAAATAGTGAAATACATATGACATCGTACAATGGCCTAAATACGGATTGTTACACCATGGTTTAGGAAAATGGTTTGAAGATTGGCACTTTCGTTGATGATATATTATTTTGATCATAGAAGACCCCCTGGTATTGTCACTTTCGATAATGTTTATCTGAAGTGGGGTGATATGTTATTTATGTCCAGGAGTAAAATAAAAATAAAAAAGGAAAAAGGTGGTGCAACTATAAGCCGCATAATGTGATAACTCCTAAGGTTGGTTACGTGTTATAAAACCAACTAAGTATAAAGGTGGTGCAACTATAAGCCATCTGATGTTATGAAGAATGGGTTAGCAGCTCCGCAAGATCTCATTATTAGCTAACCCACTATGAAGATATGATCAAGTTTTTGCACTTGAAGACTTGGACTATGGATGGACAGTAGCCAGTTATGGATACCTTAGATTATATATGACTATTTGTTTTGTGTTTTTATCTTAACACCAATGAAATGTGTATCCCATGTCTATCCTAACCTTTAAATTACCCAATAAACCCGTGTTATGTCACCCATGTTGCCTTTGAGAATTGTTTAGACCCTAACTCTAACTAGTGCAGATTTGTGTACTCTCCAAGCTTATGATGGAATACATACTATGACTGTGCAGATGAGCGATCACCCCAAAAATGAACACTTAGACTAGTTGAGAGTTGAGTGATTTTTGATCCTCTTTTCGTGAGGTGTTCGACTTTGATGTTTCTAGCATAAGTCTTTTATAAATTCATTTCTTTGAGTTACACCAGAGAAATCTTTTTATAAACTATTCTAACAAGTCTACTTGAGGGCAAGCAAAAGTCAAGTAGGGGGATATTTGATGACATCAAATATTTGATACTTTTTAGTGTCAGTTTCCCCTAAAAATACTTGCAATTGTCTTATAAATACTTAAATTCGATACTTTTATGGTTATTTTGTTATTTTCAGGTAAAATGCAAGTATGTGACAAGAAACACGAGAAAAGGACGTAAAAATGAAGAAAACACGGATTCTTACGAGACTTTACGGCGTAACCCCTACGATAGTGTTACACCGTAAGCTATTGAAGGCAAGACACGTCATCCAGAAATATTACGGCGTAACCACACTCCACACTCACTTCGCACTATTTTTTTTTTCTGTTTTTAGTAGTTAGTAGTTTAAGTAAAATTTTCTTTGATGTAACTTGCTCTTGTATTTTTTCATTTTCAAAGTTTCTTTTATTTAGTTTTTACAATCATTAAAATGATAGTTTACTTGTTCACAATTCTATTTTTACTATAGCTTTTTATATATCTTAAATGCTTTTATTCAACTATTTCACAAGCTACTCTTATAAGCTCTTCATAAGCTCTCTAAGTCTCTAAGCTCAGATTGAGCTCAAATTAGTCATTTAATATACTTAAACTCTTAAAATCGGCTTAATACCTATGTTTAATAAGGATTTTGGTTGCTTCGATGATAAGCTTACTCTGGAAGAGCTTATTGGAATCTACTAGCTTATCCTTGTGATAAGCTAAAGCTTATTGACAGTTCTTTGAGCAAATTAAGCCTTTGTTTAGCTAAGGCATTTGTAAGTTCTCATTTATCTTTTCTGTCCTTAATTTCATAGTTTAAATCTGCTTAATCTGCTTATTTACTTGCTTATTTGTGCTTATAATTGCTTATTATGTCTTATTAGTTAAGTTTGATTATCTGTTTTTAGCTTCAATAATCTAGATCATAGTTTTCTTCATATTGTCTCATAAATCAATAAAAATCCAAAAATATATATCATAGTTGTAGCTTTTAGATTCTGGCTTAATTGATGATTGTTATACGTTCATATTAGTTGTAAAAAGCTGTGCATCATCTGGTATTTGAGTTTTGTTCACCAAATTTCAAATTCAAAAGTTTAAATAAGTTTCATGAATATTAAAGGGGTGTTTGGGACAATAGCACTATCCATAAGTTAGTGCTGCTTGTGGCCTCTTGATCCTTAGGATTTGATTTAAAAGTCATTAATAGGTATGTTTGAGCTAAATTTTTAGAGTTGATTAGAGCAAGCTGAAGTTTTATTGTATAGTTTAGAATAAGCTTAAATATCTTAGTCAGTTTCATATTAACTTTATAAGCTCCTTTTTTATTGAGTCATGACATGACCTTTTTTGCTTTAGTTTTTAGATTTAGAGTGTACGTAAGTCTTAGTTAAATAGCCTGCACTTGTTTGGAATTGCATTTCTTTGGTTATTTTCGGTCAAATTTGGTTGCAAAATGATCAGCTGTTTTAAAAAGACAAGTATTGTTTTCAATCAATAATTTCATGAGGGTATAAAGTTAGTTATTTGGATTTTGAGTTTGGTTTAACAAGTAGGTATAGGGTAGTTGTCAATCTATGATTTTTTAATCTTAGTTTCAAAAAGTACCTTATTTAGTTATCTGTTTTTAGCCTTTAAATTCAGCATTGTTCATTTTCAAAACCAAAAGTAACTAAGTGTTCTTAGTGTATAAGTTGTTTTCAACAAGACTTTTCATTAAGCTCCTGAATTTCAAAATGGTTTTAAAAAGTTTTTTTAAGTAGTATTTTAGGTATACTTTTTAGGGTAATAAGCCAAAAGTCCATAAGGATCCTTTAGCTTATAAGCTCAAAGGTGCCTTAAGGGGCTGTTTGGTTATCAGTTTTTACCAATAGTGTTTATTCCTTTATTTTAGCTTATTTGTTTATTGTTATGGCTTATTTAGGTTTAGCTTAGCTTATTAGTTTAGGTTAATCCCATTTTAGCTTATTTGATTTTGTCATTTGCTTATTTGAGTTAATTTGCTTTCTAGTGTAAAATTTTAAGTGTTTTAAAGCCTTTTTAGCTTTTCTGTCTTTTTAGCTTATTGTCATTGCTTATTTTTGATCTCTTGTGCTTATTAGATATAGCTTTTCATCTGTTTTAGCTTATTTGACTTTCTCATTAGCTTAATTTCCTTAAAAAAAAGCCAAACAGATAGCAATTTAGACTTTAAGTATATTTAGCTTATTATGTCGCCTTATTTGGCTTATTTAGGGCTTATTTGTAGTTTAGAAAAAAAAAGTGGTTTTGTTAAATTTGCTTATTTTTAACGTCCGTTAATAATAAAAAGTTGTTAAAAAAACAATGAAAACAAAAAAGTTGGGATTGGGGAAGACAAGTGAGCTGGGCTTGAAAGCTCATGACCTCAACCCTATCGAACAAGTTTTATATAACACACTCTCTAGTTGTGCGACATAGCCTCATCCGGTAGTGTTTTGCAAAATATAATACTTACCCTCTTTTTCTACTTTTATTTTAATAAGCACTTCGAAGCTTATTTTAAGCTTTTTCGGGCTTATTGGATAAGCTGTCTCATTAAGCTTATTTTTCCTGCATTCTTCATATAGTTTAAGACTTTTGTGCATTTTTCTAGATTTTTACCATTTAGTTTAGTATTTTTAAACATTTATTTTAATTAAAAGCTTTAAAAATTCATAAAAAATAAAAAAATAATCAAAAAAATATAATTCTTTTTTAGAAAATTTTCTTTTATCATATAGTTTCTAGGAAAATTAGTTTTGCTTCTGTAGGGTTAAAATTGCAAAATTTCAATTTTTAAAGAACGGGATTCGTTTCCGTTCACGTTTTTTGAATTTTTAAGCTCAATTCAACTCCGTTTTTGTTCTAGTTTTCTTTAAACTTACTTTTTAATCAATTAGAGTCTATTAAAAGTGAAAAAATCATTTTAGGTTTAATTTTGGAAATTTAGGGTTTTTAATCACCATTTAGGGTTCCCGTTTTGCGTTTTTAGTTAAAGTTTAATTTCCCTTTATTAAAGTTAGGTTTAATTGTCCTTTAATTTGATCACTTTTAGGATTTTAGAAAACAAATTATCTTTGAACCTATTCAAATCATTGTCCAAACAACAAACGTGGTCTCAAATTCATAAATCTTCGAGGAATACGACCCGGGAATCACTTACCGGTAAATATACGTATTATTATATATTTGTGAGAATTTACCTTACTACTTTTGTCCTCAAGGGTAGTTTGGTAATTTTCTATACTTATATTATTATACGTGTATAAAACTTTACGCAACATGGGGGGATATGTTATTTATGTCCAGGAGTAAAATAAAAATAAAAAAGGAAAAAGGTGGTGCAACTATAAGCCGCATAATGTGATAACTCCTAAGGTTGGTTACGTGTTATAAAACCAACTAAGTATAAAGGTGGTGCAACTATAAGCCACCTAGTAATGTTGAGGATGGTGCAACTATAAGCCATCTGATGTTATGAAGAATGGGTTAGCAGCTCCGCAAGATCTCATTATTAGCTAACCCACTATGAAGATATGATCAAGTTTCTGACTTGAAGACCTTACGGACTAGGATGGACTAAGTAGCCAGTTATGGTATACCTTAGATTATATAATGACTTATTTGTTTGTGATTTTTCTTAACACCAAATAGTGAAATATGTGTATTCATGTCTATCCTAACCTTTAAAATTACCAATAAACCCTGTGTTAGTGTCACCACATTGTTGCCTTTTGAGAATTGTGTTGACCTTACTCTAACTTAGTGCAGATTTGTGATAACTCTCCTAGCTTATGATGGAATTACATACTATGACTCGTGCAGATGTGCGTATCCACCGTAAACATGAACAACTTAGACCTAGTCTGAGTTGTTGAGTGATTTTTGATCTCCTTTTCGTGAGGTGTTCGACTTTGATGTTTCTAGCATAGGTATTTTATAAATTCATTTCATTTGAGTTACACCGCAGAATCTTTTTATTAAACTATTACTACTAAGTCTCTTGAGGGCATAGCCAAAAGTAAAGTAGGGGGGATAATTGATGACATCCAATATTGGTTACTTTTTTGTGTAGTATTTCCATAAAAAAAAAATCCTTGCAATTTTGTCTTATCAAATCTTACACTTCGATACTTTTACGGTTATTTTGTTATTTTCAGGTAAAATGCAAGTATGTGACAAGAAACATGAGAAAAGGACGTAAAAATAAAGAAAACACAGATTCTTACAAAACTTTACGGCGTAACCCCTACGATAGTGTTACACCGTAACCTATTCAAGGCAAGACATGTCATCCAGAAAGATTACGGCGTAACCACACTAAAGGTTTACACCGTAACATTTTTATTATGGAAGGATGAGTTTTCTGAGTCAGCATTACGGCATAACATAGACAATTGATTATGCCGTAACATCCTTTAAGCCTACAAGATGGAAAGTGCATGTCAGTAGTTTACGGCGTAAACCCCTAAAAGGTTACGCCGTAAACTATTCGAAATCTATAAATAGAGGCCTCATTCAGACAATTCGATATCAACCATTCCACCACATATCTAAGGGGTGATCAAGGCCTCCATAGCTCAAAGAATTCCATAATCAATCCAAGGGAGATCACACTAAACTTACTTTTGTATTTAATTGTTTATAAACAACTTCTGTAAGAATTATGAGTTTTCCATCCATGATTATCTTTATTAATTCTTGCTTTTTTGTTTCCATGAGCGGCTAAGCACTTCAAGTGTTGGCCTAGTCATGAATCTACTGTCATTATAAGGTTTTTTCCTGTTAAATCATGGTTTCATTGGATATCCTTTTGACTATTGTGTAACCATGGGTTTTGGTAGTATTGCAGGTGGTTTAGATCATGTTAATCCTGTTATTAGATTACCACTTGAACATGGGATTAGCAGGATGCTAGGGAAGGATGATTATTCCAACCCTAGTGTAGGAACTAACCCTGTTACCTCCTCTATCACTTAATATACTTAAAAAGCATAGGAACTCTTTCAGAGAGGGTTAATAATCTATATAGGTTATTAGACTAGTTCTTGGGATAGTTGGGATTAATCACTATGACCTGGTTGCCCTACCTTCATAACTTTTGAGGGATTCGGGATCGCAGGAATTATAGGGCAGACTAAAGATATCTATTCAAGTCTGTCGACTTTAGAAACCACCAATGAGACCATGATGTAACATTTCACAAGAAAACATAGTTATAACGATATTAATGTAATGGCTAGGCTAGCACGCTTCTCTCCCTGATAACTTCTATCTCTTTTAATTTTTGCATATTTACTTTCTTGTTTATCTTAAAATCAATCTTAAAACTACTTTAAAACGTGACACTTCAAATTAAGACTAATTGACACTTAGCTCTTGGGATGACCTCGAATTTACCATCTCTACACTACTCACGACCGGGTTCTCTGCCCGTCAGTGCGTTTGTAAAGGTAGAACGAGTTTTATAAATTTAAAACTTGAATAAAATATATTTTAAAATACAATACTCATCAAGTAATAAGGAGAAGTAAGCTACAAGTGAAAATTAGCTTACTACCCAAAGACTAGGGACTAAATAGCAATATTTAGGAAATAAGGGATGGATGGTAATCCTCCTATAAATAGCCCTTCTAATCATCATTAGAAGGCTAAGGCTTGTAAAACACTTACTTTCCCTCCCATTTCTTTTTCTTTATAAAATTTGAAAATTGTGAAAATACTTGCCTTCCTCTCTTATTCTCTCAAGCTTAATCATGATTAAATCGTGTGATTCAATATTCATGTGTCTAACAATATAGTTATCTACCAATTTAAAAAACAATCATTGCCAATGCGGCAAGGCTCGACAACAAAACGCGGGAAAGAAAATCCTAGTCATATAAAAAATAGGGTTAAGTTCATATATAGCCCATGTACTTACACAAAATTCCACATCTAGGTAACAAACTTTCAAAAATACCATTATTACCCATGAAACCAGCTACGACTTGTCAAAATACGTAATATCATCATTTCACTTCCACATCAACAAAAAGGGCCTATTTTTTTTAAATACTCACCTTAATCAGTCATAGTTCTATTTGGTAGTGTGTGAAAAAACGTAACGGGTATATTTTCCCCAATTCAAAACCTAATCCCCGAATCATAACACAATCAAAACACACAATCACAATAAGTTCTTCCTCTTCATCGCATGGAATCTGTCATCGTGTGAACAACCAATTGTGCACCTGTAAGCTACCTGTTAAGGTTTTGACATCATGGACACTAGATAACCCATCAAAACAATTTCCTTGTTTGTCCAAATCAAAATGTAAGTTATGATTCCTTGTTGGTTTCAATTATTTGAAGTGGTCACGTTTTCATTTTCATTTTGTTTGATTTGTGCAAATCAGAGGGTTGGTGTGAGGAATTGTAAAACATGGATTTGTGGTGTGCGGTTGTTGTAAATTTCATAAGAAGTTTTACAACTCCCTAGGCAGTGTACCTAACCGTTGTAGTGTAGTATAGGCAAGACTCGGGGGTTGTTATTGTTCTCTAGGGGAATAGGTTGGGAAGGTTTGAACTAAACGTAACTAAGGTCTAAGGGTTTGAGAGAAGATTATTTTTGTATTTTTGTATTTTATAGAAACCAATTAAAATATTTGGTTTGAAAGGGGTTTAGGTTTTAAGCTAATTAAATAACTAAAATAAATCTAAACTAATGTGGTGGAAACTCGTATAGGTAAATAGGTTTACTTAATCATACATGATCCTTAGTTTGCTTCTCCTAATTCTATTGCATGTCACCCTTGTGATGCGATGTGTAGATATTTCCTAAGTTATGAACAAATTACACGAACTCATCGTCTATGCAATATTCCATTAAGGCAAGGCACAAGTAAGGTAGTATGAAAACTATTACAAGGCCCCTAAGAGTACATTACATGCATCAAAATACCTAAAAGGTGATCAACCAACGATGGGTAAGGTAGTATGAAGATTGTTACCAATGGTATTATAACAACCCGCAATTTTCATCAATGTAAATATCCATCTATTAAATTAGATGCACTGTAATATCCATCTATTATATATATATACCACCTTTTTACAGGGAAATTTTTGCTTTATCTCATTATGCAATGTAACTTGCATCTCTAAAGTAAACGAGCTCACGCAACCTCTACCAATGTCATCTCTATCTATGTTTATATCATGTAAACATCCTAATATGTCAAGTCTATATCTTAATATCATTTTTACCAAGTACATTATCCATTTAATGTACTTTTTAAAATGTTATATCAAAACAAGCATTAAACGTTAACGTTTATATGAAAACCTTAATTATATGTAATGTATACATATAAAATGAATGTACAAGCCTTTAAAGCATGTGTACAAGTATCATAGCACAACATTTGAATATCGTTTCCCTCCTAAATCAACTTATAACTTTCTAAAGCTCAATGTACAAGTCAATAATGCAAGAAAGTCAAATTAGGCCATTTTCCCTCCTAAATCACTTTGGTTTCTTACCACCACTTTAGTACAAGATACAAGCACTTAATGCATGACTTTTAAACCTTAAACCTAAACCCTAATTCATCCTAAACCCTAATCAAAAACCCTAAACCCTAAAAACCAAACTCTAAACTCTAATTTCACTTTAACCTTAAAACTAAACCTTAAAACCGAATCCTAAACCTTAAACCTTAATCCTAAACACTAAACCATAATCCTAACACTAATCCTAAACCTTAATCTATCCTAAACCATAACCATAACACAAATTAAAACCCTACAACCCTAACCCGAAATGATATGAACCCGACACCCCTTTTCTTGCATTTTTACAACCAAGCACCTCAAGCAAGCACCCTATCACCTCTATGACATCACAATGACCTCACAAGCAGCCACCCAAGTAGCTTACAAGCACCTCCATTACCACCCTTAAGCTCCAAGGCTTCTAGAAACCCCTTGACACCCTTATGGCAGCCGTGACCACTCCACCACCTTCCACCTTGCCTAGCTATTTTTATAGCTCACCATACTCATCACATAGCATCCCTTAGTCACCATATATAGCTCATAACCCTTAGCCATCAAGAAAACTTGGCCACCAAGGGTTTTCAACCCTATAAATAGCCGAATTCCACACCCCTTTCAAATCACACATCAAATTTCATCATATACAACAATGGAGTCTTAACTCAGACCAAAAAGTATCAAGTGAAGTCCCTGAGCTCAGAATAGAAGCCAAGAATCAAGAAAAAGGAGCCCTTGAAGCCGTTACTAGGCGTAAGAACCCGAAAACCCCATTTTGACCCATTTTAGCTCAAGTAAGCCTAAGATCTTGTTCCATAAGCTTATGTTATGTATTATAATGTTCATAATACTCTTAATATCATATATAAACTCTTGTTTGAAGCTTTGAATCCTCAAACCCATATGTTTTTGGTTAAAACCCTAAAAATAACCCGTTTTGATTTTCTAACTAACGAATCCTTTTTCTAAACTTTTGTTACGTTAGAACATCTTATTTTTGCATATTCTAATAAGCTATAACCTGAAAATGTCATTTGGAATCCTAAAATAAGCTTGCATGGCTTTTTGGACTTGTTTTGCAAATATTTCCATGCATAGGGGTATATATCGTAACTTTCT
>BQNB010004824.1:0-12267 GCA_026074375.1 Tanacetum coccineum
GTCTCGAACGACTCTGTCTCCTTCGCAGATGGGGCCTAATCAGTAGCTGGTAAAGCAACAACTATAGAGTTGGCAAGAGCTAGGTGCTTCTCCTCCTCCTCCTCCTCATCATCGGCCTCGATGTCTATGTCATCATCATCATCATCCTCTGATGACCCCTCCTCGTCATCTTCGTCATCTACTCCATCGGCAGGATAATCGACAGGATCCTCCTCGGGGTCCTCATCGTCATCCTCCTCCGGGTCTTTAGCTACAACCCATAGTCTTCACTTTTGAATTGGTTCAGCCCGTAATTATGACTTTTTACAAAATCTGTATAGCAAGGTCCAGATTTGACTAGTTTTAGTGTTTTGACCATAACTCATTCATTATTTACTTTCTTGGAATCATCTAATGTGCCCAATGTACATAAGAGATTTATCTATGACCTCATGTCACCAAATCAATCCTCAAACCTACTGAGTTTTATAGAATCTACTGTTCATTACAACTCATAATTTTGATGATCTTTTCACTTGTTTTAGATGACTATTTTAGCTATAATTAACCTAGATATATACATGCATGGCCATTTTTATTACTTGATCATCAAATATCATACAAGTACATATACAATTGAAAATCAAAAGAAAACATAAACAAAACTCATGAGATTTTTACCACAAGAAATATGTAGAAAATGATCAAATGATTAAAACAAGAACAAAGCTACAATCTTCAAACTTGATCTTTACCCAAAATAATTTTTGATCACCATTTTTCTTTACCCAAAATGACTTGATAAAAACTTGTATAACGTCAGTCCTAAAATGTATATAACCCTTCTTGAAAACCCTTTCATTCACATCAAAAATACAAGGAATATACTAGGTTGTCATTTTTACTAGTGTGGTTATTTTGTGATCTTTAAAACTGTATGGAATTGGTGTTGTGGTGGTTCTAGCTCATGGCAAGGGAGGAGGAGGAGGAAGAGTATTTTTGTGTTTTAATCTTTTTACATGCAAGAGTGCGTAGTGTGTGTGTTAACTTTGGTCAAACAAGGCTTTTTTAATTAAGTTAAAAGCTTGACCCACAATTATTGTTATAGCAAGAATCAACACCAATGGGACACCTCCCCTTTTCTTTTGATCCGCCCCTGTTGAACAATTAAACAAACGACTAAGTGTCGTTTTCTGCTGTAGACATATTCGTTTCTGCTGATAGCACTAAAGTCGTTTCTGCTGACCAGTTTAAATAGCATTCCTGCTGCTAAATGTTCCTGCATGGCAGATCAAGTACAATTCCTGCTGATTATGTTTCTGCTGGTCATGTTCCGTGCCTCTGACAGTGAGAGGAAAAACTGCTGATTGTTATTTATAGACGTAATTAATGTAATGTAAGGAATTTATAGTTATATTTTTATAATACTCATTAATATAAGGAATGATATAAATTAGGAAGTGATGATATTGATTTATATCTCTTACGAGAATTTAGTTTCTTGTTGACTAATTTAGGGTTTCTTCTCTATAAAAGAAACCTTTAGCATTAGGGTTGGACCCGATGTAAAAACTCAAAAATCAATTTATTATCAATAGAGAGATCCATATAGGATCGTTATTCATATTGTTCTTCTTTATTTGAATCGTTTTAGTTTCCGCATAAACATTTGATAGAGTCTCTCACTAGTGCTTGTGATTACATAAGACTATACATTCACAAAGTCTAGAAGATCTATCTATACAGATCCTAACAAGTGGTATCAAGCCTGGAGAGAGCCTCTGATAAAGAAGAATTTACGTAGTAACCAATCAAAACCTTGTTTTACTCTAATCTTTAATATGTCAGAACCCATGCCTACTATACGCTACTCAGTCACCCTTTACGTATCCTATCCCTAATACATCTGCTTCCCTTCAGTCACATCCAGATTGATACCTTCATGCCTAATCCATCTGCTCACCTTCATCACTCAAGATGGATTACCTTCATGCCTGAACCCCATACAACCCAATTCCAACATTTACTCAGACTGCTTTCTCACAACCTGCTGTTTCCACACTCAACATACTCATCCTGCACAACCAACCCGACTGGTCATCAGTACCCCTAATAATGTCCATTGTCACAACAGTTTCAACATTTCCAAATAGCCACTATCTCTGCCAACAATGCAAAATTTTTCCTTATCGAGAGAGGAAAGCAAATATAAGATATGGCTATGAAGATGGAGTACTGGATACATAATGCAGATCATATCTTTGGAGGATTGTTCAGCAGGGAACAGCCCAAAGAGGTTGGGAAAGATGCAAAAGAAATACAAATGATCATCCTCCTGTTTCTCTTGATGAACATGTGCGTACAAAGGGAAATAAGTGAGAACTTTTTTGCTTCAGGCTCTACCTGAAGATCAAATGCCCGATTTTTCATCATTATGATGATGCAAGGATATCTGGATGGCATCAAGGCCTAGGTTTGGGAGGGAATGAAGAATCAATAGAAGAAGAAGAAGACTAAGCTTAAACAGCAGTTTGCAGAATTCTCTGTGCAAAGAAGAAGGCCTACTAAGGGTTTATGACAGATTTCCAAAAGATTCCTGAGTCAGTTGAATCAAGTGCAGGCAAGGCCAGACAATGATGACATCAACCTGAAGTTTCTAAAGCCCTTCCTTCTTCGTGGTCGCAAGTTTCTTGGCAATAAAAACAAAGGTGGCCTGAGTCAATAAGTTTTGATGCCTGTCTAACAAACTAAGGTCACTTGAAACTGATGACAGAATTGGTCATAGTTATGGTGATAAAGTTGCTGCTGCTCCCACTCATTCTGCTTTCATTGGAACTGCTTGTTCAGGCTCAAAGCCTACTTATTCCTGATCACAGCGTATTGTTCCATCGTTTTTCTCAGACCCTGGTCGTTCTGATAACTTAAAAAGAGATGAGTTCTGCACTCTTTTGTTTGCTGAGAATGAACAAGATCAAGAAAAGATCTATGAAGACTTTGACCAGGTTGATCAGTTGAGAGGAAGAGATGGACTTAAAGTGGCTAAATGCAATGCACTCATGAGGATTAACGTTTTTGAGCAGAAGGCAGGTTCGAAAATGAACTACAACAATCAGCACCTGCCAGATTTGACAGAAGAAAAGTTAGATGTTACAAATGTCCCCTTCAATTGGACATTTTGCTAGGGAGTGTTAATGGAAGACAGTTGATGATAAGCAAGGTAACTCTGCTTTTAAGGTCACATAATTAAGACAGACGAACCAAAAGCTTGGTCTCCGTTGATTCATGGTAATTGGCATATCATGCACATAAAAACACGACTGGTGCAGTTGAGAAGGTATATGGGAATGATGGCCTGACTTCATGCTGGATAGTGCTGATGCTTCTGATGCTGCTGCTGAGTGTGCTATGATGGGATTTCTCCTAAGTAACAAAATTGTCCCCTTGGTTGTGATTCTAAGATTAATGATCTTAATCATATGTATAATAATCTTGATAGATTGTATAATGATTGTTACATTAAAGTTCAGGCATATCAGCATGCGGTTAAAACATTAGAATCACAAAAAGATTGGTATCATAAAACTCAGATTGCATTAGAAGAAAAGATTAGGGTTTTATCTGCTAATCTAGAAAACACCACTAACACACTGAGCTATACTGAAAAATTACATGATCAGGCACAAAAAGAAAAGAAAGAATGGGAAGTCAAGTTTGAAGCGACATTAGCTAGATTTGAAAAGTGGAAGGAATCTTCCAAGAACTTAAAAAAATTGATAGATAGCTCTATGTCTACAAGAACTAAAATTGGCCTAGGATTTCAAGAGTACTTTGGAGTAGATGAAGTGTTTGATTTGTCCACACCTAGTGTCTTTTACTCAGACCCTGTTGAGAAGGAGGATAAACCTCTTTACTCAAGGTTTGTCAAGGCTGGGGAAATGCATGCTGTTCCTCCTCCTATAACTGGAACTTATATGCCCAGCCCATACCAGTCTGACATAGAGGAAACACAGGTAAGTTATGGTTCAAAGTCTGATAACAAAACTTCTGAAACTATTTCAGAATCTAATGACTTTGTCTCTTGTGATAACAGTGACAAGTCTTCAGACTCAGAGACCCATGCATCCTGTGATTCAAGCCTCAAGACCCAGACCAAAGACATCCCACCTGCTGTTGATATCCAGACTTTGCCAGAGTCTGATGTTGAAGACCCAAATTCCACTACTGGCAGTCCTAGTTTTTCTTGTTCGGAGAATGTAAAATCTCCTAGGGTTATCTGTAATAATAGTGGAGTGAACAATAGGAATGTGTGTAAAAACAATTCTGTGCGTGTTAAGAAATGTTTTGTTTGTGGTAGTAAATTGCATTTGATTAAAGATTGTGACTTTTATAATTGTGTTGATTCTGTCCCTTGTAAATCTAAAGCAGCATCTGTTTCTGCTGGTAGTAGGAAGTCGCCAGCATCCGTTCCTGCTGGTAGATCTGATTCTGCTGCTAGTAGAAACAGACCAGCAGTCAATTCTGCTGGTAGTAGGATTTCGCCAGCATCCGTTCCTGCTGGTAGATCTGATTCTGCTGCTAGTAGAAACAGACCAGCAGTCCATTCTGCTGGTGCACCATATCATACTGGTTGGTCTAAAAGACCAGCAACTGTTTCTGCTGGTAGACCAGTTTCTGCTGGATGGCTCAATCCTGCTGCTCGACCATATTTCAGACCATCATCTGTTTATACTCCGACTAACTTATATGACCCTATGTTTATGGATAAGGGACGATGGGATACTGCTGTTAAGACCTCAGCAGGTTACTCTTGGAGGAATAAAAGACCACAGTTTTGGGGATCCAAGAGTAATGGTGGATCTCATCAACCCACATGGTTTCACAATTAATGATCCACAAGGCAGGCTCAAGTCAGAATTGGCTTGGGTCTCTCAAGTGTACTAATGGCTTTGTTGTATGATTTGTAGGGTGATCCTAGTACAGATAATGACATAGGTATAGTTGACAGTGGTTGCTCAAGAAGTATGACAGGAAACAAGGAAAAGCTTGCTGATTTTGTGCCAATCAAGGGAGGCATTGTAAAATTTGGAGGTGGAGATGGTAGAATATCCGGAAAAGGCACCATACGGACTTCAAAGCTTGACTTTGAAAATGTCTACTATGTTGAAGAGTTGCAGCACTTTAACTTGTTTTCTGTATCACAAATTTGTGATAAAAAGAACAAAGTTCTCTTCACAGACACTGATTGTTTGGTGCTTTCCGAAGAATTCCAATTGCCTGATGCAAGTCAGGTGGTACTAAGAATTCCGAGGAAACATGATCTCTACACATTCCACATCTCACACCTGCAACCAGAACAAAAGGTTACTTGCCTCGTCGCAAAAGCATCCTTAGATGAATCCACCAGATGGCACAGAAGGATGGCTCATGTGAACTTCAAAACAATCAACAAGTTAGCTAAGGAAGGTCTGGTTGATGGGTTACCTCTCAAGGTGTTCACCAATGAACACAACTGTGTTGCTTGCAACAAAGGAAAGCAACATAAGGCTTCCTATAAGCATATTTCTGCTGTGAGATTTATTACTGATACTCTGCAATTGCTGCATATGGACCTTTTTGGTCCTACCAATATCAGGAGTATTGACCAGAAATACTACTCCTTAGTGGTTACAGATGACTTCAGCAGGTTTTCTTGGACTTTCTTTTTGGGTACTAAGGATGAAACATTTTATGTCCTTAAAGAATTCATTACCTTAATAGAAAACCAGCTGAATAAAAAGGTTAAAGGAATAAGGTGTGATAATGGGACAGAGTTCAAAAATGCAAAACTTATTGAACTTTGTGGGGAAAAGGGAATTAAGAGGGACTATAGCAATCCTAGAACCCCACAACAAAATGGGGTTGCTGAGAGAAAAAATAGGACTCTTATAGAGGCCGCTAGAACCATGTTGGCAGACTCTAAATTACCTACCATGTTTTGGACTGAGGCTGTTAGCACGGCTTGATGTTATGTTTTAAACAGGGTATCTATAACTAAATCCCCAAATAAACACCTTAATGAATTGATATCTGGGAAGAGTTCATCACAGATAAGTCACTTAAACTTTTGGGTGTTAAGTACCTATCCTTATACAAGTCACTATTTGGGAAAATTTGGGTAAAGCTGATGACGGTTCTTGTTGGGTTAGTGCTTCAAAATAGCAAGGCCATAGGTTTTTATAAACACCAAACAAGAGGGTAGAAGAAACCCTTGAATCTGAGATTTTTAGAGATAAACCTAATGATCAGGAATTGGTCATGAGGGTACTTTTGACCTGACAATTTAACTGATTCACTAGGTTATACTCGTTTTAAAACTGACACACCTGCAGGTACACACGAAACTAACATAAATGCAGGTACACAAGATCATGATTCAGATTCAGAAGTAGATGAGCAAGTGATCGTGGTTCCTTCATTTCCTTCTAACAGATTTGCAGGTCCTTCATCCAGCAATGGTCCTCGTATTATGGAACGCAATGCAGATTATGCAGAAGAGCTTGCTAAGCTTCAAAGACAAGAACATGAAGCTAAGGACGCAGCTGCACGATATGGTTATTTGTTCTCGCAGGCAACAGCAGAAATACTATGTCAAGCTGAAGCTGAAATTCGAGATCAAGGTGTTTCTGCTGTTAAGGATCCTGCTGGCGTTGATTCTGCTGTTATATTAGGACCTGGATGTCGTTGATTCTGTTGATAAGGACTCGCTGCAGTTGATTCTGCTGATGGTGTATCTACTGGCAGTCCTTCTGCTGATAGTGATCCTGCTGTTGGTAATCCTGCTGATAGCTTTCCACCTGCTGGTCGTGTTGAACCTACTGATGAGAGCAATCCTGCTGTCAGTTCATCTGTTTCTGCTGACTTTCACCCTGTCTACGCTGATGAGTCTACACTTCCTCCTGGTCAACAATTGGGCTCAAGTGAAAACACTACACGATTTTCCGTCCCCTCTGATGTATGCATGGATCAAATCTCATCGGGCATCTTCACATCTTCCTCGTATGATGATGATTTTCGTGCTACTCTTACCAATTTAGCACCTGCTGTGGAAGTGCATCATTATTTTTTTGTTCCTACAAACAGGTGAACAAAATTCAACCACATCTCAGATTCTCAGGTGATCTGCGTCTCCAGTTATACAAGAAGAGCTCAAAAATCCAAGTTTGGTGAAAGTGCTTTCATTGGATATATTCACGATCAACAAAGGACCAATCATCCAGACCAACTCCATTGTCTGTCTGCTTGCTTCCTTTCTCAGTTAGAACCAACTAGTATAGCTCACGCACTTGAGGATCCTGATTGGGTTGCTGCTATGCAAGAAGAGATGCAACAGTTCATCAATCAGCAAGTATGGAAACTTGTCCCTCTACCTGCTGGCAAACATGCAATAGGGACAAAATGGATTTTGAAGAACAAGCGGGATGCCAGAGGCATAGTTGTAAGGAATAAAGCAAGATTGGTTGCACAGGGACACCGACAAGAGGAGGGCATTGATTACGATGAGGTATTTGCACCAGTGGCCAGAATAGAGGCTATCAGACTGTTTTTGGCTTTTGCTTCTTATATGGGCTTTCTGGTATATCAGCTGGACGTTAAGAGTGCCTTTCTCTATGGAGAAATTGAAGAAGAAGTGTATGTCACTCAGCCTAAAGGCTTTGAAGATCCTTACTTCCCAAAGCATGTATACAGAGTGGTTAAAGCTCTGTATGGACTTCATCAAGCACCTCGAGCCTGGTATGCAAGATTGTCTACTTTTCTGTTACAACACAATTACAGAAGAGGTACTATTGACAAGACACTCTTCATCAAGAAAGATTCCAGGGATATAATTTTGGTACAGGTTTATGTGGATGACATCATCTTTGGGTCAACCAATAAAGCCTGGTGTGATGAATTTGAGGTATTGATGAAAGGTGAATTTGAAATGAGTGCTATGGGAGAGATGACTTTCTTCTTAGGTCTACAGGTGAAACAGTTGCCTGATGGTCTTTTTATCAGTCAAGACAAGTACGTTAAAGATATGCTTACTAAGTTCGACATGGAATCTGTAAGAACTGCAACAACACCCTATGAAGCTGCTAAGACCAAATTGAAAGATGAAACTGATCCACCAGTTAATGTACATTTGTACCGATCCATGATTGGTTCACTTATGTATCTCACAGCTTCAAGACCTGACATAATGTTTGCAGTTAGTGCTTGTTCCAGACATCAAGTTACTCCACTGACTTCTCATCTGAATGCAGTCAAGAAAATTTTCAAGTATCTAAAGGGGCAACCAAAACTCGGCTTGTGGTACCCTAAAGATTCTCCCTTTCAGTTGGAAGCTTACAGTGACAGTGATTATGCTGGTTCTCATGGGGATAGGAAATCCACTACAGGTGGATGTCAATTTCTGGGCAGAAGGTTAATCTCATGGCAGTGCAAGAAGCAGACTATTGTGGCTACTTCCTCAACTGAGGCCGAGTATGTTGCTGCTGCTAGCTGCTGTGCACAAGTTCTTTGGATTCAGAACCAACTGCTGGATTATGGTTTCAACTTCATGAATACCAAAATCTTCATAGACAATCAGAGCACCATATGCATTGTGAAGAACCCTGTCTTCCATCAGCGGACCAAGCATATTGAGATTAGGCATCACTTTATACGAGATGCCAATGAGAAGAACTTGATTCAAGTGCTGAAGATTCACACCGATGACAATGTGGCTGATTTACTGACCAAGGCATTTGATGGACCAAGATTTGCGTATCTGGTAGTCCATATTGGGATGGTAAATCCCTCTTTCGTGAATTGAGGGGAGGTATAAGCCTAAGGGGAGGCTTGTTGTTGTACACTTGTATTTTTTTTAACTTTATCGTAGCTAGATATGGTGTTTTGTGGGATACTATTTTCTTGTGGTTGCAGGTAGTCAATACTACTGCTGGTAGTTCTATGTTTCTGCTGGTAGTTATTTTTCCTGCTGCACGGTTGGATTCTGCTGTGTGTACTATATTTCTGCTGGTAGTTATTGTTCCTGCTGGATTCTTTGTTCCTGCTGGTAGCTATGGGCTATGTTGCTGGTAGATTCATTTCTGCTGATAGGGTGTTTGTTCCTGCTGTCTACATGGTGTCTGCTGTTGGCTGACTCTTTCTGCTGCCACTAGTCACTTGGTTTCTGCTGATAGTATCCAATCCTGATGGTGGAACAATGTATCTGCTGCCTGACGCGTGTGTGCTGGTCACATATCAATTCTGCTGATTGACTTGTTTCTGCTGATTTCTTTAAGACTTGTTACTGCTGGTTGACTTTCTACCTGCTGGTCTTAAAAATATGCAAGTTGCATAGTTTTCGTTTTAAATTTCAATTAGACGGCGCTTGGCGGTCACCACTTGCCTGAAAAAGCGGCGGACAAGTTGATTTTTCACTCAATTACTTCAACTTCCGAGGTTAATATTGTACCAATCGAATTAAAAGGTTAACTTTTTCCACATTGGTCATCATTAACCTAATTACCCCCAAATACAATTTTCATCTTTCCCACACACACACACATACATCAAAATCTTTTGCCTTTGCATACTCTGTTCCTTCAACCTACATTCCGTAATCACCAATGGCAGCACTCCAGTACAAAGATGATCACAACCGAATCGCTTACTTGGGGAGGGAAAGAGGTTCCGAGGACTTCACAGATATCCTCAGCTACTTGGACCACTCTCCATTGAGGTACGCCTTAACACATGACCCTCCGGTCGTGTTTGACTCATTGGTCAAACAATTTTGGGCAACAGCTACAGTCCGCCCAAATGCTGCTGGGTCTCATGACCTAGTTGCAACTATTGACGGCCGTGAGGTGGTCGTGACGGTTCTTAATTAGGGGGATCAGTTGACAACTTGACGATTGCCAATGTGCATCTTTGACATGCAAATTGATTGTATTCTTGCGGGTATGGGGGCTATTGGGTATCAGACAGATAGAACCCTTACTTTTCTTAAGCACATTTATGTCTCCTCAATGGAGATTTCTGGTTGTAGTGCATACATATTTGGCATTGTTGGAGCCCAAAAAGGGGGCTGGAAGTTGGAATCAGTTTCCAAGTTCCATTGCCACAGCCCTTATTTGTTTATCGACTGGTAGGGTATATAATTTTTCTCGATTTATTTTAGAAGGGATGATTGCGAATGTTAAGACTACAAAGAATAAATTTTTGATGTACCCAAGGTTTCTACAAATGCTTGTGGCCATAGAGACAGCTGACCGAACCCCTCGACCCACTTTTGGTTTTACTCGGAAACTGTTTTCTAATATGAAATTTAAATGGGAGGGTGAGGAAATACCTTTGACACCACCCATGCTTGCCATTGCTGCTGCTGGCAATGATGCTGCTGATGATGATGATGCTGCTAATGAGGACAATGCTGCTGCTGATGAAGCTGCTGGTAGTGCAGCTGAGGCGCATCCTGTACCCCATTCTCCTCCGGTTTCCCCTGTTAGGGAACTAACACCGGAGAGGCAGTCTGCATCTGAGAGACCACCTTCTCTTTCACCGACCCTCCCAGCTCAGACTTCTAGCCTTGCGGAGCCCTTAGTGTTTGGCCCTGAACCCAGACCAGCTGGGTATGTGGACCCTGATGTCCTTGAACCAATTATTTTTGGTCCACAGCCCAGACCCTATGATTTTGTTGACCCTGCTCTTGAGGAACCCGTTATCTTTGGTCCCCCACCTAGGCCTGATAACTATATTGAGCCTGAGGACATTGATAATCTCGTTTCCATGGAAGATGACACCATTCTTGGTGGATTCCATGAGGAGTCACCTGCTGGGCCTGATGATGCTCCTACTCCAACAGCCGATGCTGCTGGTAGGGCAGAGGACCCTGCTCTTCTAACAAGTTTATCTGCAAAGATTGACAGGTGTATGGGACGGATAGACTCTTTGGAAACTGAGCTGGGAACCTCAAAGAAAATCATGGGGGGAGCTATTTTGACACTTGTATCTCGAGTAAAGAAGTTGGAGCGAACGGTTAAACAGTTGAGGACAGCACGGTTGGTGGGTGATGCTCCTGCCACAGAAGGGGATGTGGATATTCAAGATGATGTTGACCTTGAAGGATTATCACGTATGGCATCTGAAGCTCTGGGTCACGATCAAGCTGCTGTTCCCTCTGAGGCTATGGAGGAACGCGAGGAGGAGGAGGTTCCTCTTAGGCGTAAGAGGTCGGTTTATCGACGAGCCAGGACAGAGTTCCATACTCCGGCTTTTGAGCAGTTTCACACTCCCCTTTCTGCTGATGTTCTTTCTCAAGCAGCAGTCTCAGAATCTGCTGGTCCTTCTGTTGTTGCTGATAAAGGAAAGGCTCCTATGCCTGACTTGGATATTCCTGCTGAATTTGTTGCAGAAGATGCTCAAGCCAGGAAACGTTTCGAAGAAGAACAAGCTAGTGAACGCTTGGTTCAAAGGTTACGGGCTGAGGACTTAGCTCAGGAATACATGCCTAATGTTTCTGAGGAGCGCGCAAAAGAATTAGATGAACTCATGATGCGTATGACAGAAACAGACTGGCTGAATTTGATGATGCAAGTTGGATCAAATCCTGCATTGGCACGCGAGTTATTGGGAGCGGATGTAACTGAGGAAAACTTTGTTGAGCGCATGACTGCTATTAAGGATAAGAAGAAGCGAGCTCTGGCAGATCTCCGTTATCGAGCACTTAAGGGTAAGCCTATGAAGCAATCTGAGGTCACACAAATGATGCGTACCTTGGTTAAAAATCAGTGGTGTGCAGCTCATAATGGTACTATCTCGATGACAGCTGTCAAGGCGATGTCTAAACAACAGTTGATTGAAGAGTACGAGAATATCTGCAGACGTCTTGAAAAGGATCGCTTGTTGAGTGCTCAGTATAATCTATTTCGACCCAAGCCTGCTATTTCTGAGCCTCCTTCTAAAAGACAACGGGTTGCACGCGCTTCTTCACAGCCTTCTAATGTTCCTGCTGCTACCACACAACCTGCTGATGATCATGATTCTGCTGGTGGTAGTAGTTTTCATCCTGCTGGTTCAGCTCCTCCTTTGTCTGGCTCTGCTGCTCCCACTTCTGCTGGTGGTGTATTTGGTGTTCCTGACTCTACTGTCTCTACTTCAGCAGCAATGGATTCTGCTGGTTCACACCGTAAGAGTGGAGTTTCACCATTTGCATATTCTGCTGATAGTTCTTCCCCATCACCTGTCTCTACTGATCACATACCAATTGATGTTCTGTTTGAA
>BQNB010004824.1:20490-98611 GCA_026074375.1 Tanacetum coccineum
ACCATTAAACCCTTGTTTCCCTCCCCTTTTGTCCCCTTGAACCCACGCCCCAACACAACCCTCCCCCTTTGATTTTTCAAGTCAAACTTTGCTAAAATATCTAGTTCTCTCTTCCTATTTGGGAAACGACCTCCCCGTTCGGGTGACTAGCTATCACCAGGAACGAACATTATAGCATGTCGAATTAGGGATGTTTCGGGTTAGAACATCATTTCGGGCTGAGTAGCAATATTTTGCGAACAAGACTGTCGAGCTTCAGTGTCATGAGCTTAGTGTAAATGTAATCTGGTTTTGTGATTGTTTGCATATGTTGTAACATCACGGGAAAGTCTTGCGGTCCTGCATAATTTAAATACATAAACCTATAAATTCAATATTTTGCGAACAAGACTGTCGAGCTTCAGTGTCATGAGCTTAGTGTAAATGTAATCTGGTTTTGTGATTGTTTGCATATGTTGTAGCATCACGGGAAAGTCTTGCGGTCCTGCATAATTTAAATACATAAACCTATGAATTCACCAACATTTTTGTTGACGTTTTAAGCAATGTTTTCAGGAGATCAATAGGCATGGGATGCCAGGGATGCATTGGGTTACATTTTGGATTGCACGCTTAAAGATTTAGGTGCATCATATTTTGGGAAATGTATTGTCAACTTTTGTAATATTCAAAAATGAACAAGTAAAGCTATATGCTTTTGTATTAAGTCTTTCAATTAAATCCAATGTATCATTTTAAACGACTTTTTGTGTCGTTCTTATATATCTTGTGCTATTGATCTTGAAGTAACACGCCCCGGATATCCTTATTCCGCTGCGACCCATTTTGGGGGTGTTACAATCAAACTCAAGACCTTATGGTTGTGAACCTTAGCATGAGCTAGTATTCCAACTGAGCCACGCATAGGTTCAGTTATACTTACACCTATTAATTTACTTAACCTCTTTTTGGCCTGATTTAGAATTCTATTTACTAAAGGTTTAAATAAGACAACATAGGGTAAAAATAAGAAAGGTTCGGGGGTCAAGTAAGGTACCGATAGACTCGTAATTTCGTGCTCTTTCCAATGGAGTGCTTGTGGAATTTTTACAAGTTCGTTTGAATCTCGATAAACGTGAAAACGTCGTCGAAAGTCACCCAAAAATTACTGTTTTTACTTCGTTTTCAATCATTTGTACCTACAAGACATAATAACACAATACAAACATATTTGCAACATATTTATCCATATTTTAGTGTTATTAGTCTGTTTTATAATGTTTTTTGGGGTTATAAAGATGTATGTTTAAGCACACATCAAATTCACGTACACTTAGCCATTGTTGGTCCCACACGTAATGTTTATAATATACGCCCGGAAAGAAATAATTTAACCCCCCCCTTAACTTGATAATCCCTCACATCAAACAAGAACAGAAAAGGTTCATTAAGGGAGTTTAAAATCATTTGTTTCTAAAGCACCTCTGTTTTAACCACTTATTTAATAATAGATAAAAACTAAGATAAAATTTTTATAAAATTTATTTAAAAGGCTTAAAGAACGGGAGTTCGTCATCCTTGATATTCACAATCCCCAAACTAAGTTTAAAATAAAATCACAGTTAAATATAAATTAGATGCTAACACTACTCATAAATGCTAATTGTGTAAACGCAACTACTTTTTGCTCCTTTATTCCTAATTTCCTTTAAGGATTTTATTCCAAAAACATAATGTGAAACGAGATCACTTATTTAAATATATTAAGGCCTTATTACTATAAAGGGAACTGGTTTAAACCATAATTAATTTGAAATCCTTTCCTAAAGAGACGATATGCTGAGAATAAGGTCTACATTAAGGTTCTGATTTCGCATGATTTAGGGGTTTTCCTTTTTATTTCATCCGAAACAACTCAACTACGAGTCCAGAGACGGAGGCTTTATTTAAATTAACCCCGGAGTCAAAATTTGGCTTTATTATTATTATTGGAACATTATTAGCCCTCGGTCCTTTAAACAACTGCAACATCGGGAGCGAACCGACTAGAAACAGTAGTCTTATTTCGACCTCGGTAATTTCCTCGACCTTTTTGAAGGCTAAGACATCGGGAGCGAACCGACATGAAACAACAAACTTTTATCAGTCTCGGATTATCATTATTATTATTGTTACCTCCACCCTTTAAACGACTTCAACATCAGGAGCGAACCGACAGGAAACAGTGGTCTTATTTCGGCTTCAGTTTATTACATTATTATTATTATTTATTATTTTTATATCTAAATTTCGAGTCTTGTGGTCTTTTAACTACCTAGACAACGGGAGTGAACCGTCAAGAATCGGTAGCCTATTTCCCCACAACACTGACAAAACCTCGATGTGTACCTCACTTTTATCAGAAGGAATCTCTAAGAAGGGATCAAAACTAAGAATCGCAAAAACCAAATCAACTTTATTTATTGAAAATTATTATTTTTATAGTTTTTAAGCTGATGGGAGCAAAAAGCCACAATTAACTTTTATGAGCTCTAAAGAGAACCAACTACTCCACGCTTAGCATCTAACTTATATTCAACTCTATCATTTTTCATTCTTTGCAAAATTTTAAAGTCTTGCAAACGCTTAGTCTCGAAAGCTAAGGAGAAAGCTAGAGTGAAACACTCGGTCAAGTCAAAATCTTCATAGTTCTAGCCTACGAGCCTACTTATTTCTAACATTTTTATAACATTTTTATTTCTAACATTTTTTTAATTTTTATTTATAAAATAAAGCAATATTTTGGTTAAAATAGGGTTACGTGGGACACAAACAGGCACAGGTATGATCAATTTCGATAGAAATCCCTCCCAAACTTAAAACTGAACATTGGCCTCAATGTTAAAAAATATTAGATTTTACCCCCACACTTAAGAACGAAAAAGGCAAATGCTTAAGAATTCCAAGTGTGATAGGAGTGTTTTAACCCCCACACTTAAGAATAGAAAGCAAATGCATAAGAATTCCAAGTGTAATAGGGAGACAATATATATATATAATAGATAATAATATATATATATATTATATATATATATATATATATATATATATATATATATATATATATATATATGACCAGGATTTAAAAATTCCCTAGATATAAACATGAAGATGATCGGAGACCGAGTGACTAGAGGATTAAAAACAAGCACGGTGGTCTTCACGATCATAGGGAATCCTGCAACCAAAATCAGATTACCACGAAACAAACATGGAGGGAAGCACTCCTCCATACTTATTCATTATTACTACTAAACTAATATATTATTGCTACTAAACTATATTATTATTAGTACTAATAGATAGATAACATGGGTTGCCTCCTGAGAAGCGCTTGTTTTTGTGTGAGTCTCTAGCTTCACTCTCCCCAAATTCCTTTGTCCTTAGGGTAGAAACAGAAGAATGGAAAAATCTTCATCGTACCTTCATTCAAAATAGTCGGATAAATATTAATGATCTTGAAAGTTTCATAGGTTCGATGAGATAATCCCAGAGTGAAAGAGCGAACTCCTTTTGAAATGACTATCCCGGGATTGAAAACTTTGTCCTCATTTTCAGATGAAAATGATAGCAAAGTTTCAGTCACAGATAACTCTAGGTAAAAAAGGAGTTCACGATCAGAAGAGAGAGGAAGAAAGCTACTATCCTCAAGAATTACAAGTGCCTCAAACGAGGTTTTCTCCTTTAAATTCTTATCTTGTGTTACTTTATTGGTGACAAAATAAGTGCTACCATGAACGAGTATGCCTGGATTGAAAATTGTCTTCATTTTCAGAAGGAAATGATGGCAAAGTATTGATCTTAGGCAACTCCTCATGGAGAGTCGAGTCATAATTAAGTAACTAAGGAAGTAAAACATTTGATTCAGGAGATTCAAGTTCATTAATTAAAGTCTTTATTTTAAAGTCCTTGATTTTATCTTTTCCAGAGTGAATGTCATTAAAATGGTCACCATACAAAAGCTTTTTCCATTCTTCATTATCGGACTTAAAATCAAAAAAATCATCATCGTCATCTCCCGGTGGAGATAAGTAAATGAGAGCATCATGTAACTTTTTGAGGAGGACCACTGAGCAATTTTCAGTCAGAGAAGTATTTGCCAATCCTAACAGTTTCTCCTTATCGGAAAGGAGATCTTTTAACATTTTAGCATACTTTGGCATAAGAGCTAAAGCTTCTGCAAGACTGATATTGAAGTGATGTTTCTTGAACATCTGCAAGAACTTATGAACTTGAATATCAGACTTGTCTTGAAGCTTCTCCGTATTCAACCTCAAGGGATAAGGAATTAGAGGTTGATGAGGATTCCACTTAGGAAGCTTAGAAGGTGAAGAATAGGGAGAAAGAGGGATCTCAGATATATCTAGAAGAGGGAGACGACTGACTACCAAAGGTAGGACTCTTGTGGTACTTTCGGTAAGTACCTGGTCCGTAATCGTCTCTGGGTCTCGTTCCACCTCCTTAGAAGAAGAAGAAAGAGGAGGGGGTGGAACTGAGGGTCTAGCTAAAACAATACCACTCCGTGTGGTAATTGCTTTAAGCTCCTCTCGAGGGTTAGGTATTGTGTTGCTAGGCAACGCACCCTGAGTTCTCTCCTAAAGAGCCTTTTGCACTTGACCCATCAGATTTGCCATTTGGGTATTTTGGGTTTGCAATTGTTGTATTTGTTGAGTATTGTAAGTTTGCATTTGTTTCATTTTAGCTTCAGTTGATCTCATATGTGGTAGCATAATTTCTTCCAAAGATGGGACATTCGGCTGAGCTTGATTAAAATTTTGACCATGGTTTTGATTATATCCCTGATTTTGATTGTAATTATTACCTTGGTTAAAATTATGACCTCTGTTCTGATTATACCCCTGATTTTGAGGACCTTAATTAAATCAATTTTGGTTTTGGAAATTCTGATTATTACCCTGATTTTGATTATTTGGTGGTGGATTAAAACCAGGTGGTCCAAGAAAAATATTAGAACGATAGCTAAGCAGATTACGGTCTCCTTGAGGTTGGTAAGCATTACCACCTGGATTATAGTTCCCTATAGTAGCATAAACGTCTGAGTGTAGCCACCGGCGACTTGACACTCATAATAAGAATGTGGACCACCACAAGTCTCACAGCTAGGAGTCACAGAATTAACTTTTTGATTTGAACAGAACATTTGTATCATATCTTTTCTCATTTCGACCATCTGCTGAGCAAGAGCTGCTATCTCAGAAGAATAAGAAGTGGTAGATGACTCACCCCTATGAGCTGACGTATCCCAGTCATTGTGGTGGGCGGTCATATTCTCGATAAGATCATAACACTCTTCGGGTTGCCTTTTCATAAAGGTTCCCCCAACAGCAACATTGATTGTATCACGATGTCTCAAAGTTAACCCATTATAGAACGTGTCTATTTGAGTAACGGGTAACATATTATGATTCGGACATCAGTCAATCAAAAGCTTGTAACGTTCCCACGCTTCGAATAAAGATTCATTTGGAAGATGTCGGAAGTTACTGATTTCATTCCTTAGTTTCGTCCCCATAGAAGGAGGAAAGTATTTAGAAAGAAATTTCGTAGCCATCTCCTAGAAAGTATGGATATAATTCTTTAGAAGACGATCAAACCACGCGGTGGCATGATGTGTCAAAGAATAAGGAAAGAGATATAAGCAAAGGGCGTCATCGGTGACCCTGTTCTGCTTCATACTCTAGGTGATAGTCAATAACTTAGCGAGATGCTTATTTGCATCATCACCTGGTAGTCCGTGAAACTGACAACTGTTTTGAACTTGTTAAATCATATGGTTCTTTAGTCCGAAGTCAGTAGCCTGAATGTTCACAGGAGCGATCGGTCCGCCTTGACCATTCATTATCGGCTTGCACAGCTCCTCCATCGTTTGGAGATCGGGAGCCGGCATTTGAAGATTAAGTCCTGGTGGACCATTATGATTTTGAGGAGGAGGATCCACAGGAGGTGGTCCTTGAACGTTATTAGAATTCATATTGATTTCTTCAAAATCAAGTAAAAGAGATGGATCACCAAGATTTCTTTGACGATTTCGAATAACGCTCTCGGGATCAGAAAAAGGAGGAATGAGATTAGAAGAAGAAGAACGAGTGCTCATGCACTAAAAAGAAGAAATAAGAAAATAAAAATAAAAATATTTTTGAATTTTTTAAATATTTATAAAAGAAAATAAAATAGAAATGAAAAATATTTTTGGATTTTTATAAAGATGAAATAAAAATAAAAAATATTTTTGTATTTTTTTATAAAGAAAATAAAATGAAAATATTTTTGGTATATTTTTTTAAAAATATTTATATAAAAGAAAATAAAATAAAAAGAAAATATTTTTGATTTTTTATTTTTTTAATAAGTACGAAAATAAACTTTCAAAAGAGAAAGGATCTTCAAGGCACTAACTTCAAACACCACGTGTAGATTGTACACCTCTCCCAGCAGCAGCGCCAAAAACTGATTCGACTAAAATCTAGTCGAGTAATATAATATAAGTAAGTCCCGTCGGATGTAAAAATTACTTGAGGATAAGTAATAGTTAATCTTCCGGATGTCGTGTCCCAACGAGAGATGAATTTAAAATCCACGAAAGTATTTTGTTTGAAGCTGGATTGTCAAATATTATTGCTTTTTGGTCTTAAAACTAAATAATAAACTAAATAATACTATAAACAATAGAGTTAAGACAATAAACGATATATATAATAATATAAAGATAATGGCTTGCTAAGATAAATGTTAAGATCCTAAGTGGTTACCTAAAATATATAATTGAGTCCTTATTGATGAATCAATACCTTTCAGATAAATTATCTTCTCACAACGTTGGTTTTTATTGAAAACAATTTTTTATCGAGATATAGATTACTAAATTAATGCCCAATTATTCTTACGGCTTTTGTCGCTCGAATAACAAAAACACCAATGTAAGTAATCCAAAAATCTCTAATCAATATTTCCACTTTTATAATCACACTTAATTCACTAAACAATTTATCACTTAACAAGCATATATAAAATTTACTCACTAAGCATGCTAATCAACAAATAAGCAAACATAATCATTTTAAGCTAAATAAATCTAAACTACTAGAATTAAAAAGAGAAAGAGGATAGAACCGAATGATGAACCGAATCGAATAAAAAAACCACCCGATCTAATAAACTTATTAAAATCTAAAGCTTAAAACTTAATTAATATCTAAATAACTAATTAGCTAGTAAAGGTATGAACTTTATTCATTAATTAGCTAGATAAATACTCAAAAAAGTTTTAAACTTTATTTAAGAAATAAGCTTAGAAGACCCTTAAGCTCCACGCCAAAGCGGTAAAATGAGTTTTCATCAACAATAAGACAAGCAAAAGGTTATGACAAATAAGTTATAAGCTAAAAGCTTTAATTCTAAATTATGAAGTATTTTGAAATAGAAAAAGGCTAGAAGCTAAGAGATCTAAACATATAAGCTATTTTTAAAACACTAGATCTATTTTAAAAAATCTAAATCTATAAGCTAATAGGTTATCAAAATAAGCTAATCGAATAAGCCCTTAATAAGCTTATTCGAAAGCTATATGAAAAGTAGATCCAAAAATAAGCCTAGTGCTTATTTCGAAAATATATAAGCTTAAAACCAAATTGAATAAGCTATAAAAGCTTATTTGATTAGGAGATAATAAGCTATTAAGCAATAAACTCAAAGTAAGCTTAAAAAGAAAAGAAAAGAAAATTTAGGATTAAAAAATAATAACTCAGGGTTTATTCACATTCCATCACAAACATCTTCATTAATAAGCTAAAAAGAGTTGATTACAATAAGCTAGATAAGCTATAAAAGCTTTTACAATAATTCCTAAAATAAGCTAAAACTATACAAATAAGCTACACTATTTTTGAGAGTATACTAAAACTATACTAAGTTCTACATACTTTTTCAACTGTTACGTGTCCAGTTATATAGCCCAAGCCCCTCAGGGGTATTTTTGTAATTTTGCTGAGATGAGTGTCTCATAGAAATTTCATGGAAGGTGCATTCACCCCTTTATTGCCAATGATTGGCATAGGAGTTGCTTCCTGGTATTGACAGTCTGTCAATCCCTTGATCAGCCAATCACAGCGCTCAATGTGGCCATCTAGAATATACCATAGTTAGTTCGGAGACCCGAGCCAACATGTAACACCCCCAAATTGGGTCGCATTAGAATATGGGTCTGGAGATGGTACTTCATAGATCAATAACACAAGATATATATAAGAACGACCATTTAAAAGTCGTTTAAAACTGATACATTGGATTTAACAAATTATTGTTACATAAGTCCGAAACTTCACTTGTTCATTGTTCAAAATACATAGATTTTAGTCCATAACAAAATATATCTCCAAAATGTAATGCAACCAAATCTTTAATGCATACGACTTCCAAAATAACGACCACCAATGTATCCCTGGTCTTGTACCTCATTGATCTCCTGAAAACATTGCTTAAAACGTCAACAATAATGTTGGTGAATTCATAGGTTTGTAAAATGTAAAATGTAGGACCGTAAGATTTCACCATGATAATGCAACAGATGCAAACATCATAAAATGTGATTAAGTTTCCCTAAGCTCATGACACTGAAGCTCAACATTTATGAATTTCAATATAAATTGCCAACATTGCCCGTGATGATGTTCTAACCCAACATCCTAAATCCGACATGGTATACGTTCGTTGTCCGGCATACTGGCACAGTGAGCATGACTCACCCAAACAGGGATGTCAATCGCCAAATAGATCTATTTATAACATTCGCGCCTCCACACCATGTAATTATGACAGTTCATGATAGTGGCTCATATGGGTTATCGCTACTTAGGCAAACACATAATCGTAATGTAAAATGTCCACTTGCGTCCAATTGTAAAACATGCATATGTTTCTCACCACAAAACTTGTAAATCATTATAAATGTATAAGGCGGGGCTATGAACTCACCTCTAATGGATGAGTTGACAATGTAAACCAAATGCGTGAAAATGCGTCACAAATACGCCCGAATGCAACCTAATTAATTATAGGTCGTATGAGTACTAAGCACTTTTATATAACTAATACATATATAAATTCAATATATTCTACATCAACCATCTATTTTCGATTTAAGTGAAATCATAATTATAAAGTAAAAAACGTTTATAAATTATATCTTTAGTAAAAATAACGTAACTTTATCGTTTTAAGTTCGTTTCTTACGTTTCTTATGTCTACGCTTTCGTATTAAGAAGAGTGATCAAAATATTACATTTTCATATTTTATTTCTACTAGTGAACAGTACTTTTTACTGTTCATATACTTTTATAAATTTAGTTATCGTAAACTCGTAAATGACGTATCTTATTCGTTTTAACTCGGATTTTAGTGATTCTTCGAGCACGTCTTCTAATTAAAAGTTTTTATCTAAATAATGTACTTTTTCCAAAAAATTTATCTGAGATGAATAAGATTTTTTACTATTTCATAGTTTTATAAAAATATTTTATAAACTTTAAATGTCTATCATAAACACGGAAAAATCCATAACTCCTTCGTTATTGATCAAAAAATTATGATTCTTAATGTTTTGGAATTCTAAAAATATATACTATCTAAGAAAAATATCCAACCTTTTATATCAGAGGTGGTTTGTAATGAGTTTTTATAAAATTTCTTTTATAAACGCGTTTATTATCGTATAACTTACAAATGACGTATCTTCTTCGTTATAAATCGGTTTTTCGAGTTTCTTATATTTTTGGAATCCTCATGACATGTAGTATTTTATAAAAATATAAAATAAATATGTTATATTTCGAATTAAAACAGAATGTTTTGATATTTTTGGTAAATATGTGTTAAAATTTGTTTTTGTAACCTTTTAGTTTAGAAACATTGTTACAAGTCCATTACAACACTTAACTCTATAAGTCTTACATAATTAGGGTCCTTAGTCCATAATTTGTCCAAATATTGTCCAAGAATCAAAAGATCCATAAGCCTACATACTTATTTGTTCATAAACTTTAATAAGTACACTTTTTAGGTAACTTGTTTATATACACTTTTTATACATAAACCACACTTGTACATTACTTATACTTTCATTCCCACATAATATTAACATCCATATAACATATGTAAAAGTATACGAAATCACAAACAAGTGTAAAAATCCATTTTACAAGTTAATAAGTTCCTTAAATGGTGATTAACTATACAAACATCATATATGCATAAAATCATGAATGTAAAGAGATTAAGGTTTTTAGATAACCTTATTAAGATGTAAGATGATGAACAACAATGTCTAAACCCTTGTTTAGAAAACAAACCCTAGCTTCCAAGTCTTACAAAACCATAATCCAAAGAAAACCCTAATATTAAACCTTCTTGCTTTAACACTTATAAACCCCAAACCAAACCTTCTAAACATCTTAATATATCTTAGATATGATGTAAGAATACTTGGAAATGTGGTAAATAAAATTATATAGATTGTTTGTGTGTATTTGGGTTTAGCCGTGGCCTATAGGAGAGAAATGGAGAGGATTATGTTGTTTTTCACTTTAGCAAATGAAATATGTGTGTGTTCTCATCTAGTGCACCCTTTATATACTTCCTTGACTAGTCAAAATTGCCATTGGAAGTCCAAGAAATGATGAGGATTTCAAGGGAAGTCTTGGTTAAGACTTGGCTAAAAGTCCTTAAGGTTTAATGAGCTAGAGCTTGTATAATATCAAGTTGGTGTTTTGTGTCTTATGTGTCCCCTTGGGACTATGTTGTTGGCCGAATTTTGAGGGGAGGGAGGGAGTACATGTTGGTTTTTGATATTTTACAAAATATCTAGCATTTACTTGTTGTTACAAGTTGTAGTTTAATGTATAAAGATGTTACTTGTGAATTGTAAGTCTTGGTTTATTTATTTTTCATAAAATTCAGCTAAGGTGATAAATATGGGTGCATTTTTATAAAACTTTGGGTATTGGGTATAAAAATGGGTATTTGTTGAAGCGTAGGAAAGTTTTGGTGGTTTCGGGTATGCCTAAACGTATTTTATCGCAAAACGTAAACACTTTACGTAATCAATAAAAAAAATGTGAAAAGTTTATAATTATCCTCTAGACAATTATCTAACATTGTCTTGATGTAAACATTTAATTGTTTAATGCCCGTTTACGTTGAATGATCATTTTTAGTTTACGCGATTTAACTTAACACTTAAAATTAAAAGCAAACGCGTACAAGACTAAAAATAAATAACGAAATAAATGATGTCGTAAATGACCCTAAAACACGGGGTGTTATAGTGTTCCCCCATTAAATGAGCCTTGTCCTCAAGGCTTAAGATGCGACACTTGACAACAGTGCAGTCTTTGAAAAGAGGTGTGGATACTTCTTCCGGAATTGGTCTTCACGTTCCCATGTAAACTTAGGACCTCTCCTAGAGTTCCATCGAACCTTGATGATTAGAATGCGGCTTTGTTTCAATTGTTTAACCTCACGATCCATGATCTCTACTGGTTCCTTAACAAAATGAAGCTTGTCATCAATATGGAGTCCATCTAACGGAATGGCTAATGGTTCGTCGGCATAGCACTTCTTCAAGTTGGATACATGAAACGTATTGTGAGCCCTACTCAGCTCTTGAGGAAGTTGAAGCTTGCAAGCAACGGCTCCAACCTTTTCCAATACTTTAAAAGGTCTAACATACCTGGGGTTTAGCTTTCCCCGTTTGCCAAAACGTACTACTTCTTTCCAAGGTGAAACCTTGAACATAACTCTATCTCCAACATGAAATTCCATCGGCTTGCGCTTTAAATAGGCATAACTCTTTTGTCGATCACAAGTAGCTTGAATTATTTGCTTGATCTGAAAGATTTTCTCGGTTGTCTCTTGAACTATTTTTGGACTAGTGAGTTAAACTTCTACAACTTCGGCCCAACAAATAGGTGAATGACACTTTTGACCATAAAGTGCTTCAAACAATGCAGCCTTAATGCTAGCGTGATAACTATTGTTATATGAAAACTCAACTAATGGAAAATGGTTAACCCAACCCTTTCCAAAGTCGATCACACAAGCACGCAGCATATCCTCGAGAGTTTGAATAGTCCTCACGCTTTGCCCGTCAGGTTGCGGATGATATGCAGTACTCATATCCAAATTTGTACCCAAGGCCTTCTGAAGTGACCTCCAGAAATTTGATGCAAACCTAGGGCCGCGATCACAAATGATTGAGACAGGTATTCAATGCCTTGTGACCACCTCTTTCAGGTACATTCTTGCCAATTTTTCCATGGGATTGGTTTCCCTCATTGGTACAAAGATTGCGGATTTAGTAAGTCGGTCAATAATAACCCAAATGGTGTCATAACCTTGTCACAAATTAGGAAGCTTCATGATAAAATCCATAGTGATATTATCCCACTTCCATTGAGGTATCTCGGGTTGCACCAACAAACCCGATGGCCTTTGAAGTTCAGCCTTGACCTTAGCACATGTTAGACATTTGCTAACATAGGTGGTGATGTCGGCCTTCATATTAGGCCACCAATATAGCTTCTTCATGTCCTGATACATCTTGTCAGAACCCGAATGGATAGAGTATTTTGACTTGTGGGACTGGTGCATGATTACAGTCCTCAAATCACCATAATAGGGTAACCAACTCTTGCCATTTAAGCATAGAGTTCCATCCGCGCAGGGTTCCAACTTTTTCGTTCTAAGTTTCTCTGGATTTTTTGAATTTTCAATCAACATACCTTCAACATCTTTGTTCTTGATGTTCTCTGGTTTCTGTGCTTCAGTCTGAGCATTCAAAATTTGTTTGGGGAGATTCAAACCAATAGTCATGACTAAGGCTCGAACCTATAATGGCTTATTCTGTTCTTTACGGCATAAGGCATCGGCCACTACGTTTGCTTTCCCTGGGTGGTAACATATTTCACAATCATAATCGCTGAGCAACTCTAACTAACGATGTTGTCTCATGTTCAGATCCTTTTGATTAAGAATGTGTTGTAAACTCTTGTGGTCTGTGAACACCATACACTTGGTCCCATACAGATAGTGTCTCTAGATTTTCAAAGCAAACACCACTGCACCAAGTTCCAAATCATGAGTCATATATTTCTTCTCATGAATCTTTAATTGGCGTGATGCATAAGCAATCACTGTTAGCCTTAAAATATTGAGTCGAACAATGGAAGTTCGTTCAATAATTATATTAGGTCTCGGTCATTAATTAATATATGTTGTAATAGGCTAGACGGGTAAACGGGCTTTTAAATGTAAGCTAACCGGTCACGTGTATCGGGCGAAAGCCCAAGTAATCCCAAGCCTGGCCCGTAGAAATACTAAAGGCATGCAAGCCTTTTAGTTTAGGAATAAATACACCTCCTCAAGCAAAGTGAGGAGAGTTGGTCATTTGTATTATTTTCATTTTGCAAGTAATCTCTCACTTTCTCTCTCTACTCTCACTCTCTACAATTCTTTCTCATCTTCATCCTTAATTTCTTGTTCTAATTATGAAGTAAAGTGATTCATAGGTTTCGACATTTGGTATCAAGAGCCTCGGGAAGATTGTGTTTGTTTTGTGGTTTTAATAAGCTCAAAATCAAGATTTTGTGGCTTATTTTACATATAAGCTCACGGATCTAAACTTTTTTTTGGCTTATTGGGTTGTTTTTCTCACTTATTTCTTGCTTCACTTGTTCTTTACCTTCTTGAGTTTCATTTGTGGTTATAAGAACAAATTTCCGTGGCTTATTTCGGATTATAAGCTCACGGTTCAATCATTTAGGGGCTTATTTGTTTTACTTGATTTCTCCTTGAAATACTTGGTCTACATGTTATCTTGCTACACAACTTGTTACTTCGTTTTCCTTGTTCACAATTTCTGAGCTTATTTTGATAAAATTCGAGCTTATTTCAAGCTTATTTTGGTTGTGCTTATTTTTCAAAGCTTAGTTGTGATTGGCTCATTTGTTGTGCTCATAACCGGTCAAAAAGAGGGGACCAAGATCCACTATTTTAGCTTCAAAAGATAGGGACACTTTGTTTGGTAGGAAAAGTGGTCCACACCCGATAGTGACTCCGAGCGGAACATGTATAAGGTTGAGCGGAATATGTAAGTTTAGGACTAAGTGAAATATGTATACGTTGCTGATCTAGATAATGCTTACCCCAAACGATCAATCACTAAGCTTATTCTTAAAAGAGCAGTAATATTTGATGTGGTATCCTACCAGTTCCGCTGTGCACTTAATTATTCTAAGCTTGTTAGTAAGCTTTGAAACTGCTCAAGAGAGGATTGCTAGTTTGGGGGGAAGCTTTGAAAGCTTCTAAATTAAGAATATGTGGCATGAATTAGGGGGAAGCTGATTCATTGCTAGTTTGGGGGGAAGCTTTTAAAGCTTCTAAATCAAGAATATGTGGCACGAATTAGGGGGAAGCTAATTCAGAAGCTTCTCCTTAACCAGAAGTGTATGGGTTACTTAGTCCGTGCCTATTACAGTATTTCTCCTACAAAGTACTACAAAGATGATTCATGTTGGAGTGCAGACTTAAGTCAAACACCACAGAAGACGTCATCAGCATATGAAGCTTCATGGAAGTTCTTGTTCTTAATCATTATGTACTTGTTAGGAAATTATTGTAAGTAATTCTGTAAATCGTCCCGTGGGGGAAGATTGTTGGGAATTCACTTTTACGTGACGACATTACAGAATTACCATAGTTTATCATAGTCACATACGCGAGGACTAGAATAGGCAACTATGTATAGTTTAGAGGCGTATGGGCTATAAATACCCCTCTATGGCTTCCATAGAGGGGTTGAGTCATTTGGCATTTGTCAAGTCATTTGTATCCTTCATCCATTTTCCACCTAATATCACAAGTCCATCTTCCATCTCTCTACTCTCTCTCACTAAAATGGCTATCATGTGGTTTGACTCACCAAGACCACCGGATCTTAGCCATATGGCCAACTCTGTTGCACTTGTGGCATTTTGGAGCACATTGACCGTCATGGTGATAGTTGCATTTTGAGCACAGAGGTTTAGATCCACCGTAAGGTTACTTTCCACCAGACCCTGCTGCATAGCCCTGCAGTGTTCTGCCTCTTGTTCAGTTGTGGTGGTTATCATCCTGCTTTCTTTTGTTTTCACTCTGTCGTTCAGCAAAAGTGCGGATCTTCTTGTCCATCAGCTCAGTTGCAAATTTAATTGCATCCTGCATGGTTTTTGGCTTAGATGCTATTACACTTCCGTGAATCATGTCGGGAAAACCACCGACATATTTCTTAATCTTATCTGACTCTTCAGGAAACATCCTAGCACACATCAATGCCAGTTCCTAAAAACATTGGTTATAGCTTACTACATTGGTACCTTTAACCTTAAGATTCCACATCTCAACCTCCAGCTTATTAATCTCGCCCCTTGGGCAGTACTTGTCAGTTGATATGTGTGAAAACAGATATCCATTTTATATCAAAATAAGCCCAATAAAGACCAAAAACATAATAAAAATGGCAAAGATATGCTTGTTTTTATGTTTTGTATGTGCATGTACAAATAAAGCAAAAACCACAATAAAACGGTTAAAACCAAGCAAACACGAACACAAGGAACGAAAGAGCACAAAAGAAGCCAGGAATTCAAAGCCAAAGTTAAACCCACTAGAAGACAAAAATCCTAAAATTACAATATTAGTCCCTAAGCCCAAAGCCCAAAACCTAAGCCCATAACCCATAAATGCTAAGTCCATGGACCAATCTTGCCAAGTTTGGAAAATAGTTTACACTTGGACTTTTATTATACAAACAGAGGGACTAAAACTGCCAATTACCCAAACTTACCCCCTTTTACCCTGCAATCAAAAATGGGCGCAAAAAAATGTTGTGCACTATTCATCATCATCTTCTTTTTTACCTAGGGTCAAATCATTGGGGCAAATAGAAATTAAAGGCTAAAAAGGACAATTCATGGGATCATTTACACATGGGCAGAGTCTTGCATCATCAAACGCACCTCATTGGTCAATACTCACAAGAAAGGCCACGTTGGAAGAAGGAAAGCACAAGTGAAGATGGGTTTTACACTCAACTCACTCACAAAATTAACACAAGTGTCTCAATCACGGATTGCCACGCTGGTAATCCGTGTGAGATAGCAAGTGATCCAACGGCCAAGAATGAATTACCAATCATTGAAAGATTGTACGGCTATGATAGAAGGGAGCGTGGGAAGAGACCAAGGGGCTAGAAGGTTCAGCTTCAGGCTATAAATAGCCTCACATTTCACACACTTGAGGGGAGTTAGCTTTTTAATTTTTAGCTTAATTTAGTTTAGCTTATGCAATTTTCATGTATTTTCTTTAAAGCTTTTTTGTAATTTCCTTTTCAGTAATGTAACAAGCTTTTAGATTAATGAAATTGAGTTTTTATCTGTCATAAGCTATTACTCTACTCATAAGCTCTCAATAAGCCAAAATAATAAGCCACAGTTTAATAAGCTCTACTTAAGCTCTCACAAGTCTCTAAGCTTGAGATTGAGCTAATTTGTTCATTTAATCTATCTAAATCCTAAAATCAGTCTAATTACCTTAACTGTTGGAATTTAAGCTAAATGGAAGGAGAGCTTACAATGGAAGAGCTCCCATGGACTTTTACTGGCTTATCTCTGATAAGCCAGAGCTGTTGATAAGCTCATTTGAGCACTTTAGCTTCTGTTTAGCTGAAGCTCTTTGTAAGTTTTCATTTACTGAAGACTCGTGCTAACATCATGAGTATTTTTATGAATCACCAGTCTCCATCATGTAACCCATTTTGATCTTGTAGTGAGCATCAGCAACAGATCTGGTTGAAGCCTCATAGTAATGAAGCATCTCCAAATTATGCATCAATACATATCTTGATTTTCTTGATCTTATCGTTGAAGAAGATGTACTAGACCTCAGAAACTCCTTGTATACCTTTAAAGTCATTAGAAAAAGTCCTCCTGCAAAACCAGGTACATATTCATTGATTGGGTTAAGAATCAAGATCAAACAGCCTCTTTGACCATTTCCTTCGAAATCATAGCCTTGATCTCTAAAACCCAATATGCAAGTTTCTTGAACTATTCTAGATCTAATATTGTAATTCCCTAAAACTTTCTAACTTAAGGAATAACCAACAAATAAAACCTTCCAAACACTAGTTTCCATCAACTTTTAGCCAATTATCTAAGGTATTATGGAGAAGAGTACAATGACATCCAAATGGTTATCATGAATCCTATAGCTGGTTTAAAAACCTCATAAAGAGTCATTATGGAGTCTTGGTAGGAGGCTTGCTATTAAGACCCTATTCTGTACATAGCATTCCAAGTAAAACTAGCTTTGCCCAAAAATGTTATAGGTAACGTTAAGTCACTATCATCTATTCTAGCACGCCCAATAGTGTCCTATTACTTCCTTTTTAGCCTTACAATCATGTTTTGCTGAGGTGTCCTAGCTACACTATAGCTCTTTTAATACTTTTCCCTACTGAAATCATCCTCACTTTGTTTTTAAACTCTGTAGCCATTATCTCACTTCTGATTATCTTTACTTTCTTATACAAACTAGGTTTATCTACCTCTTTGATAAAAATTTTTAAGGATCTCACTTGTTTCAGCCTTAGTTTTTTAAAAAGAAAACCCAGAAAATCTAACTTAATATTATCAGTACGTACCGAAAGCATACTTTTTAAGCATTAAGACTAACTAAACAAAAGTTGGAAACCAAAGAGATTCCATATACAGCATAAACAATGGCGTACGTAAATGTGGATCAAAGCCCTTGGTCCTTATAAGAGGCTCTGTGTTGCTTGCCTTTAAGACATGCAACACAAGTTTGGTCATTCTCAAATCTTTTTAAAGGCAAATCTCTTACAAGATTTTTCTTTGACAAGTTTATTAATATTCTTAAAATTGACATGACCAAGCCTCTATGCCATAGCATTGATTCATCAGATGTAGCCTTTGCAACTAGACAAGATTATACCATCTTCTAGAACTAGGTTTTTTCATATCAAAACTGTACATGTTGTCCTTGTACTAGGAATTTTAAGAAGTACTGATTTTCATCAGGCAAACTTTAAAATTCAAGAATAGGACAAGACATTCAGATCAGTAAAAAGAACATAGTTTTCATTTTGTCACACATTGATGAACACTAAAAAAGGTGAACTTAACCTCTTTTGACAAAGTATACATCATCAAATATCAAGATTATCCAGTTTTAATGGTACCTTTGCCAGTAAATTCCCCGCCATAGGCCTCCTCCTCCCAAAAGTAACATAACTCCATCACAAGTCTTTGAAGTCTGAAAGATGGCTATGTTGCCTGTCATGCGTGGCCTTTGAGCATGCCACTATCAACAAAGCCTTGATCATTTAGTTGTTAAATGCTTTGTACAAAAACTTATGCAGTTAGTTTTCTTGGGACCAAGCCATACTGACTTGGATCTGCCGTTCGTGCAATCAATGTGATTACATATTTGTTGAAAACCGAGTGATGACACCAATTGGGTTTTGATGTCTACCAAACCCAACATCTGAGGGATTAAACAACAAGTAAACCCCCTTCCCTAACAGTTAATTAACAGTTGCTCTAACAGGCCTAACATTATTAAACCTTTGGATTAAGACAAGACCCTGTTTGTTATGTTTTTTTCTGTAAAAGGGCCTGGTGAACAGTGGATTGTGCCTGATTTTGAAAATAGTCCTTTGGTCTAGCACAATGAATTGTTGATTTGGGGCGAGCAGTATAAGAAGGCCTATACATATTAAAAGACCTAGCATAACTAAAAAGTATACCATGATAACAAACCTAAACAGTATAAACAAGTCTTGCATGATTAACAGCTTTTAGGCCAGTCCTTCATTAACTGCTCTTGGAACATATGTTGGTTAGGAACAGCTGTATGAATGTGAATCAAAACTTCCACAGCTAAAACATGCCTTATTATTAAACACAAAGTTACATCCTAACTGATTGGATTTTTGACCATTCCAATTCCTTTGGTTCCCATAGGTCTTTATGACTTGTACATCTCTGCATACCTAACTGACCTCCTAACTGGTGTTTTCAGTTTTAATAGACTCTTTCTTAAGTACATAGTATACTCATGTTTTCCTTTTCTACCTTAGGGATAGCTTAACTTCAATCCATCATCATCTGACACCCAACTTCTATAATTGGAAGCATCAGTATTCGCTCTATCTTTTTAATGTTCGTCTTCCCTAACATGATCACAGGATAGAAAAACTTTTCTCCCATATTTGTCTTGCTAAGTGGAGCGACATAACAGAGCAGTTTCATAGGCAGTCTTTTTTTGTTTTAAAATCATCAGTATCCTCCTTAAATTATCTAACTCTTCTAATTATCATCAACCGGGTGGTAGCTTTAGCTAGAATCCCTAGGACCATAACTCATTTAAATGTTAGCCCTCAAAAATAGAGCCAAACTAGAAGTCTTCATTACGTGTACGGTCTCGTTCATTTAATTAAGTTAATTTGCTAATATATAATATCGGAACCGGCTCGATAGTTTAATCTAATATTGTATATGTTTCGGTTTAATCCCAAGCAACAACTCGAGCTCTCTGGGTCCTAGTCAAATATCTCGACACGTCCACTTAATGTGTCGGGGTATATAAGTAACTTTTCTCTTGGATAAAGTGATTGGTTTCATTAAATAAAAATTCATTTTCTTCTTTCTCTAATTTCTCTCTCAATTCTCTCTCCTCTTTCCTTCTCTCTAAATCAACTCACTTTCTTTATCTATTTTCTTGATCGATTCGTGGTTTGTTATATGAAGTGAAGTGTTATACGGGATCCTACAATTGGTACCAGAGCTTCAAGGGTGGATTCGTGTTTGATTTGTGGTTCAAAATCATCAAAAATTCGTGGTTGGTTGTTTATCTTTTGGTTTCGTAAAATATACCAAAACATCCAGATTTTGATTTTGTTTGTGGTTAAAAGGTTAAAGATTTGTACTTTCGGGCTAGATCTATCCCTTGCGATCATTACTAGGTATTTTAACATCCATTTCGAGTAGCTTTCAAGAAGTTTGGAAGATTTTTTCTTGGTTTGCGTTTTGACTCACTGAAGGGGTGTTCTTGATTGCGTTTTGCCTCAAGACTGCGTTTTGCCTCAAGATAGACCTTACTAGTAAATCAGCAGATTTTGGTCCATTGGTTTTGCCTGCAAGCGATTAACGTTTTTGCTCATTGCGTTTTGCCTCAAGATTGCGTTTTCTCATTGCTTTTTGCCTAGAAGGTTGCGTTTTGCTCATTGCGTTTTATCTCAAGGTTGCGTTTTGCTCATTGCGTTTTGCCTAGAAGGTTGCGTTTTGCTCATTCGTTTTGACTCAGAGTTACTTTTGGTCAATGCGTTTTGTCTCAAGTTGCGTTTTGTCATTGCGTTTTGTTGCTCTGCGTTTTGCTAATTAGAAGACCCTTATACGTTTTTGCTAGGGGAGACTCTGTCCATTTCATTTCTTGGTTGTGTTTTGTCTCAAGAATTAACTGCGTTTTGTCTAAAGACACTGCGACCGACTTTGGGCATATGACCGACTTTGGGCATATGACCGAATTGGGGAATCTATTAATCATTGTCTAATCAAAACATACATCAAGACAAACAAGAACTTAAAAGACATCAATTCAACAACAACCAAACCTTAAACATAATCAATACGCACTCACACAGTTTTTCTCTTGATTTGTAAAACCCCATTAATTTCATTATCGTTTTAATCATAATGAGACGTGTAAAAGCCCTGTGAACGTGTTTGCATACAAGACAACGACTTCAATCACCATCATATCCCACTTAAGATTCCAAACAACATTCACACTTCATAAACATATTCATTCATTCATCATGTCCTACTCTAAGTCAACACAATCCTCAACAGATATCCAAATGCACAACAATATCATGGCACTGGTTCAAAAAGAACGTCCACTCAATGCGAGGACCAGAAAGATATTCACAATGGAATCACGTTTTCTACGGTACATTAACACGAAACCCAAATGGTGAGGGACTGAGAAAAACATACGTATCTGGTCCCTGACGGCCATCTACTGTACTAGTTCAAAGCTGTTGCCTTGCATGACGGAAAGGTAATCCTGCAATACAACAACATACAACAATTGAAACGGTATTGAACAATAACTCAAGAGAACAAAGAACACTTTCCTGTCTGAAAAAGAAGCAATTTTCTTGCTTTTAAACTGGTATTGGCGATGATATCTATTCCCCTGTTGATTATGTGGAGCTTGTAAAACAGCAAATAAATGAGGATAGCCATTGAAAGGCTACAAAAGGATGAATCATGAACGCCACATGTAAAGACCAATCTGTTCTGGGCATATTGGGAAGTTACATTCTCGAGATGGAGAATCAACAGAGTCATATTACTCACGGTTTTATAAACTAATGAATGAGTTAACGAGGAACAACTTGCAAGTTACAACAATGCAAGTGAATGTTCAATTCTTCAACAAAAATTTAACTAAATTGGTCAAGATTTTGACGTTGTCCAAGCAATCAAAAGAAATAGCCACCATCTCATATCACACACTTTTTGACATTCTGAAGCAGTATCAAAATGAAGTTAATGATATCCGTGCTGAGAGAATAGCCAAAAGTGCAAATCCATTAGCACTTCTTACGGCTGCTCAACCATATTTAGATAATTACTATCAAGCACCAAAACCTCAAAGATCTAATGCAACATCATCTCTACAAGACCTAGTGCAACTTCAAGACACAAAAGGCAAAGAGATCCGCCAAACCCAGTTACTCCTTAATCTTAGATTAGTGTCTAAAGAAGACAGTGATCCTGTACAAGCCAGAGGGATAAGGACATGCAAAGAATTGGCACTCCTTGTAAAGTATTATCAAAAGGCTCTACATACCTACCAACAACAACCTTCAACTTCTTCAAACTCCAGGAACAAGACTGAAGATACCACACCAGGTAAAAACAACGAACAATCAGTCAGGGGCAAAGTTGGGAATGAAAGGACAATGACAGTTGTTGGAGTTAGGGAAACTGTAGGCAGTCCGGTAGTGTAACAAATGGGGATACAATACTTTAACTGCAAGGGATTTGGACACTATGCAAAGGAAGCAGGAAGCCAAACGGTTAAAGACTACTTTTATCACAAGGGAAAAGAAGATGTGTGCAAACAAGCTGAGCACGGTGTTCCATTGCAAGCTGAGTGGCTAGCGGACACACGATGAAGAGATTGATAACAGAATTGGAAGCACATTATATTTCATGGCAAAGACTCAGGAGTCTTAACCTACCAGTAAAGAATCCAGTTCCAACTGAACAGCCATTGGAACAGTACAAAACAATGAAGAAAATAATATGTTTGCAATGAGAGACAACATTTGAGCATAATACTGCAGATGTGATGATAAACGTGCTGCGCTTAGCTAATTTTATGCAAACTTAACGTCTTGATACTGAGGGAACAACAAAACGATTGTTAAAGCAATTAAAGAAACAAACGCATCATAGACTCAAGAAACTAGAGGAGTGCAAAACTAACCGTGATGAGACTAGTAGGCATCTCTGGGAGGAGGCTACTATTGTTCGGATAGTTGAGCTGATTGCACATCCAAGACAAACAGAATGAGAGCTTGAAGTACATAGCCTTATAATGACCCGGAACAATTGATATGAAATACTTCAAAAAAAACAAAAGTTAAATGATATACTCCTAAGACTATTAGCTCTTAAAGAATTAAAATAAAAGAAGGTTTGAAAACAAAAGCCTACGAAATTTTAGTTCTTAATCAGAAACACGATGAGTTAATCAAAAAGAGTCTTTTAACGAAGTCATAACTGGAAGGTTATCTCAAAGAGAAAACCAAGGTCATTTCGGATTTAAAGGTTAAGGAAGAGAAAGAATATTGACATGATGATTGAAAATGTAATGTTTACGCTCGTAATCAGGTCTATTCAGACCATTCATATGTTGAGACACCCAAAATGCACGGACATATAATGGTAGTCCAACCTTTGCCAATCAAGGTACCTCAAAAAGCCAATCTGAGAGGGTGGGTGGTGGGGGGGGGGCTCCCTATTTGTATTGAGATCCCATTATACTTCTGATCTTGCAAACAGATTTGCCCCTGATAGAGTAAAAAGCAGACATGACTCTTCTGCTTGCACAATGAGAGTAATCAAAATTGAATAAAGATATGTTAAACCATATGATTACACAAGACATAATAGTCTTTATGAAAAATTTTCAAAAGCACCCTTACTGGAGTATCCTTATCAGTTGAACGCGCAAAAGAAGTATAGGAAGACAATGTGGAGAAAAACGTTTGTTGAAAAACAAAACCCAAACATGCTAAAAACGTTGCTTTCTACCCGTTTTGAAATCCAATAGTAAAAAGTAGACAAGTTTTTAACGGACATACATTTAACATTATCAATATAGGAGAAATTGTTGATCAAGCTTGTTTTAAACATACTATGATTATTTTTGGGTGCCAACTGCTAAGATATGAAGTCTTGATAAAACCTTATTAATGTCTCTTCCATAATAAACTCAAAATGATAGTTTCGTTTTGAACATGAAACTTAAAACAGAAATGCAATGAAGATTATGAGTACGTAAATGTCCCCCCCCCTTGAAAAAAGATTTGACGAATTGAATCTGAAAAAAGGCTGATTTTTTCAAACATAAAGTATCTACTTTCTCGAAGGAGTGTGTGTCTAAGGATGTTACATGTTCATATTTGCATTCTCTTCTGATTTAAACTTATGCTGAATACAATGCTTGTATCTTCATAAAGTTAAAGAATGAAAATGTCTTGCACAAAAAGCTTTCGAAACAAACTGAACTCGTTTAACAAAGAAGTTCATAATAAACTTTTAAAAAGAGTTTTGCTAACTTGAAAATTCACTCGTTTTCTCTTACTTTCTTACAACAATGTAAAGAACAAATGAAAAACAACTCAAAAAAAAAGTTTGCAAAGGAAACGGATCAAATAGCGTATTTTCGAAAAAGAAACTAAAAGTGAACAATATCATGAAATCAGATTTGAAGCTCAAATGCAAGACAGAACATAAGCCATCAGTGAGTTAAAGAAACTCATTGAAGAAATGACAAAGAAAGTCTGTCGGAAAACTCAGTTTGATAAACCATCTATTGTTCGAAACAACTTAAATCTCAACGGATTCCAAAACCATCAGTTTTAGGAAAAACGACTCCTTTTTCAAATTCTCCTGAAATGAGAATTTTCAAAGCGAAAACAGTCGTGAATAAAACTAATGTATCGCGATAGTCTTTTTTCTAACAAGCACTCAACAGAATTGCCTTAGAATAGAAAACAAGTGGAAATACACCAGAATGTTCTTAAAACTGAGAATGTTTTAAGTAATTACCACATCCACAACACAAAACAGAAACCGCAGTTGCCTCATGCTTCTAGGAATCTAACCTAATCCCTCACAGTTCCTAAATCTCCAGAGTAAAATCACACTACTAAGTGTTAGTCAGACCACGATAGCTTTAAGTGTATTAATTTAAAGATAGATTCCGTGCCAACAAAATACAATAGTCAAGTGAAGTTTAAAAAGAAGGAAGTAGAAGACCCAACATAGGATTTCTAGTATTTCTAAAGAAAACAACGTCTGTAACTGGTGTAATGATAGTTTACAATCCCAGAACTTCGAATGTAATGCTGTTGTGCTGAATGTGGAAAATGTGTGTTTAGATTCTAATCCATGATGCTTGTGTTCTAGATACTTGAATGAGCCGTGAAACGCTAGAGCTAAGAAGCCTATGGTTAGTGCCTATTAGTGCTAGTAAACCCAAAGAGAAAAGCGAACAAATCTATTGCAACACCCCATAAGAAAACAGTTGCATTAGATACCACTATTTAGAAATCCAAGAGTTACTATAAGAAGTTGTTATGAAATACAAATAGAATGGAAATGGTGATAGCGAAGAGAATGTACCATCAGAATACATGGACACAAAAGCATCTTCGAACCAAAAAGATATGGATGCCTAAATCAGGAAAGATGAAGTATTCAACAATATTAGTCCCACTATAGACATTGGTCTCTAGGATTACTAATGTCTTGAAGATATCGACTCACCAAGACCACCGGATCTTGGTTTACGTAGACCTTCAATGAGTTCCAGCGAAATGTGTTTTTCTTTCAAGCGAAATGTGCAGACTTTAGTGTTCAAGCGAAATGTGTAAAGTTTGAAGCGAAATACGTAATTTCCAAGCAAAGCGAAATATGCAATTTTTCTTTCAAGCCAAGCGAAATATGCACACCTGCAAGTGAAATATGTCAGATTAAGTTTTTGAATTTTCAAGACATTCAATTCACAACAAACAAACCTTAATCCAAATCAATTAACATTCACGGTTTTCTATTGATTTTGTAAAATCCCGCGAAAGACACAATTATTTTCTCGGTTTTAATCATAGACTTGTAAAATCCCGTGAACGTTTATTGCTTTCTTTTTACCACAACTTCAATCACAACAAATCTACTTAAAATCCTACAATCATTTTTTACTTCATAATTCTTCAAACATTCATCATGACAACTCCAATTGTAACTTCCACAACCGACAGTCAAATGCATAACAACATAATTGCAGCTGGTTCAAGGGATAGTCCACCAATGCTTGCAACAGGACGATATGCACAATGGCAATCACGGTTCTTACGATACATTGATACAAGACCAAATGGTGATGCCTTACAGAATTGCATTCTCAAAGGTCCTTACACTCTAACTATTGTCACAATACCAGCTATTCCTGCAACAGAGGATTCTCTAGCAGTTCCTGAACAAACAATAGTCGAGACAGTTATGAATATGACTCCTAAGAACAGAGCTCATTTTGAATCATAAAAAGAAGCGATTCATTTGATATTGACTGGGATTGGAGATGAAATATACTCAACTATTGATGCATGTCAGACAGCTCAAGAAATATGGGAAGCCATCAAAAGGCTACAACAAGGTAAATCACTCAATATTCAAGATGTCAAGACAAACTTATTTTGGGAGTTTGGTCAATTCACCTCTCACGATAGAGAAACAATTGAGTCTTACTACACAAGATTCTACAAGATGATGAATGAAATGATCAGAATCAATTTGACAGGTACTACGATGCAAGTCAATGTTTAATTTCTTCAACAACTTCAACCAGAATGGTCAAGATTTGTAACAATTGTTAAGCAACAACACAAGTTGGATGAAGTTTCATATCACAAACTCTTTGACATTCTGAAACAATACCAAATGGAAGTTAATGAACTCTATGAAGAAAGAATGGCCAAGAATGCTAACCCATTAGCACTTGTTGCTACTACTTAAACACTTCAAGACCCTTATTATCAATCATCAAAACCTCACAAATCATATGCACCAACATCAAAAGCTTCACTTCCAACCAGATCTCATGCAACTACAAGATACAAAGGCAAAGAGATAGTCAAACCAATCACACCACCATCTGAGTCAGCTTTCGAAGAAGATAGTTAATCCCTAACAAGCTCAGAAGATAAAGACATGGCAGAAAAATTTGTCTCTCATTTGCTAAGTACTTCAAGAACCCCTACAAACCACCACCAACAACCTTGAGAACTCCCAAACACCAGAAACAAGAGTGTGGAACTACTCCAATGTACAAAATGACAATCAAGACTGGACAGTTGGGAATCAGAGGGCAGTCAATGTTGTTGGGGCTAGGGAAACTGTAGGTGGTCCAGTAGTGCAACAGTCTGGGATACAGTGTTTTAACTGCAAGGAATTTGGTCATTATGCCAAGGAATGCAGAAAGTCAAAACGGGTTAAAGACTCCACGTATCACAAGGAAAAGTTGTTGCTGGTAAATCAACTGAAAAGTGGTGTCAGACTTCAAAGCAGAGCAATCTATCTGACCGGTCTAGCAGAACGGATGAAGACATTGATGAACAAGAGTTGGAAGCACATTACTGTTACAATGCAAAAGATTCAGGAGTGTTTCAAATCAAACATCAGGCACAAACGCTGAGCCATTGGAACAGGTATAATACAATACTGACGATAATGTGTTTGCCAATGACATACAAAATTTTGACCAATCTGAATCCATTAGTAACACATGTGTAGTGGAAACGGGTGATAGTAATGTCATTCTTGACTCACCGATATTGTAATAATGAATATTCAGGATGACCAAAATTGATGTAGAATGTTAATGATGAGCGTGTTGCACTTGGGTATTTAATTGCTATTTAAAACTTGATGACGATGAAAAGAAAAAGATTCAAAAGCAAATGCAACATTGACTTAAGATTTAACTGAGTTGCAAATCTATTCTGCGAAACTAGAAAACTTAGGGGAATCTAATAGTATCGGGATAGTTGCCTTCAAAGATAAAACCAGATCTGAGTTGGAGGAGGTTCACAGGCTTTAATGACGTACATTGACTATGACATACTTTAACTAAGGTTAAATGAAACACTATGACTATTAGCTCAAAAAGAAATTGAACATAAAAAGAAAAGTTTAAAAGTTAAGGCCTAGGAAATTCTAGTTAGTCAAAGAGAAACATGATGAGGTTATTCAAACAGAGTCTTTTAACCAAGTCCATTATGAAGGACTTTGTCCAAGGAGAAAAAACAAAAGGTATAACAAATTTAAAGCTTAAGGAAGAAAAGGATATTGACAAAATGATTTCAATGGAAAACCAGTTAAAGTTTTTGAATGAAATTGTTTACAAACGGAGTCAATCAATCCAAACCATTCATATGTTAGCACCCAAATGCCCTACATTTAATGGAAGACCTACCTTTGCCAATAACCAAGATACCTCAAAAAAGTGGCCAAAATGAGATACTATGTTTTGGTATGCGATCCCACATGACCAATCGGATCCTGCAAACACTCGTCCCTGATCGGGAAGAGACTATGTCTTGTAACGCGATTCGATCAAAATTAGAATAAAAGACTTGGTGAAACCTATTTGACTACATAAAGGTTAAATAGTCCTTTATGAAATTTTAAACACCCCGACTCAAAGCATTTGAAATCAATTTCTCACAGGCATATGAAATAAGAAAGAAAAGGGGAAGAAAATCATTTGAGAAAACAAAAACCAAATATTTTTAAAAAACATTGATTTCTTTACCATGTCTAAATCAATAACAAAAGTAAGCCAAGCATATAATGTCATGGACGAATAACGAATTAATCAACTGAAAGAAATTGTCGATCAAGCATGTTAAATACATTCAAACGACCTTCTTTCATCATCGTAACCCAACTGCGACAAAGAATATGGATAACCTAGTTTAAGACATTTTGATGCCCTTGCCCTTACGACTCCGCAAGATAGTTTCGCATTATGTACCTGTAATTTAAGCAAGAAATCATGCAGGATATAAAGTACGTTGTATCTCTGAAGATGAACTTGAATCTGATAAGGCCAAGAATTTTCAACATGGTATGATATGCTTTTGCAGAATGTGTGGTCTAAAGAGTGTTATATGTCCTTATTTGCAATCTTTCATCTGATTTAGATGAGATCACTGAATTAACAATGCTTATATCTTCATAAAGTCAGTGGAATGATGACTGTCTAGCACAAAAGCTTTCTTGAACAAACCTGACTTTGTAAGTAAAGAGATTTACACTGAGCTTTACTAAGTTTTGCTAAATTAGAAAAACACTCAATTTCTCTTGAAATCGCTTTACAAGAATGTCAAGAACAACTAAAAAATGACACAGTTTACAAAGAAATGGCGTCTGCTGAAAATAACACTTCAGGCCCCGTTTCTCAATGTTCTAATGACGTCTGTTCCCATCAGTTCGAGCCTTGTTCTTCATCAAATGACTTCTGATCATAACCGTTCAGAACTCGGAATTCACGACCACAGCAATGAACAGTCAAGTTCAAAGCTGGTTCCAAAAGTTTTTTTCCTTAAAGCAAACAAGACAGCTACATCACGCAAAGAGTTGGAATTACTATTCCACCATCAAATAGCAATGCTGAGGACAACAGGTAAAATAATTACAATACAGAAATCATAAACACATAAAATATCAAAAATAATCTTCTCGCATTCCTCTTGGAATCGATAACATTTAACCGTCTTAGAATGTCGATTAACATTGACACGGTGTGTAAATGAAGATCGAGCAGAGTTGCAAATAGATTTTCAAAACATGTCTTTTCTAATTTTCTAGATGGCTTATGTTTCAAATATCAGTACATAACGCCGTACATTCAAATAAAGGGAAGGTTATAACTTATCCTTCACAACGAGAAAATTAACGGTTCTCGGTCTTGATGCTATTCTTACAAGACAATCAATTTTTTTATTACTCAAGAATAAGGATAGTGTACGATATCAGTTGCGCTTACCATTACCATAGAAGAGAAGTCCTCTAACATCTGGTTTTTCAAAACGTTGAACATGATTTTTCAAGAATTTCTCCATGACAATTCATAATCTTTCAAAATTGTGTGTTCAACACTCCAACCCTCACAATGTTTTCAAAAGATAACAATTTCTCAATTTGTCCTATTTTTTACGGGGAGTTTTTCGAAAAACAAAGTTTTAATGTTCTTGGATACATCATCAACGACCATTCTTATGTATTCAAAACATTATCAAAATGTTCCAAACCATTCATGCTGACCATATTTTCTCCCACAGAATTTTCAAGACATATTTTAATCACAAGGTATTTCAAAAACTAAGTGTTTATTATTTAAAATAAGGGGAGAAAATGTATTTAAAATATGATCTAATCGACTCAATGTGCTGAAAAGTAAGAAAAGGTTTTATGGTTCGAGCTAACACTGGAACAATCACAACAAGGTGTTAGTAATGACGTCCTGGTAAGCATTGAAGGCGTTGAAGAATGAAAAAGAAATGTATGGATAAAGGGTCTAAAGAAAGAAGCCCTCCACACAACTTAAGGCAGAAACCGGGTCAATACATATGCTGTCAGAATCACAAGTTGATTGCTGACATTGAAAATGACATCATGGACCCAGTGATGCAATGCACAACCCTTCCCAACCATTCGAGTTTCTCTTAAAAGAAACTTGTCTCATTTGTCACGGAGATACACACGTTATCTATTGACATCTCATTCCGAGATCGTTGATATTGAATAGGTGGCAATCTGCTCTAGCCTCCGAGTACTAAAACCAAAATGCACTAATCGAGTCTAGAGCCAAGAGATCAATCAAAATCTCGTTAGGACACATTCCATTTCAAACACTTGTTGAACATCATCAGGTTCACAAGCTGTTATCAAGAGTCCTACGCAATATCATTGTGATATTTGCCAGAACATCCGAGTGATACTAATGTATTCACAATGAAGATGGAAATCCTGCTTGAGCCAGCATCAAACAAGCTCTTGGTAGGTGACTTGCGAGATTCTATATGAATCAAACTTATGACAACTGGATCACGAGATGGTCCAGTAAATGAATTGATGGTTGATGAATTTTGATAAAAGATTAAAACTCCCGATGTGTTACAAAAACGATTTTACAAGTAATACGTCGATTGATTTTCAAATCACTTTTCTCGATTATCACTAACGTAAACCTGCAGGTTAAAACGGTGGTGACAGTATCCCAATCAACCAAAGTCGATTCATTACCACATATTCATGCTCATTCTACAAAGACAATCTATCAAGAAAGCTCAAGATTTAAAGACAAAGACTTCCGCTAACTCTGATTTGAAGCTTTCAAGATAATGCAAAAGTATGAGCATGTTGGTCAAAGACATAAGATCGCAAGATGGCAAAGATGATAAAGACAATGACAAAGGCTCAAAGTCAAGATCGCAAAGCATGAAGGAACAAGCCTACAACAAAGAACAAAGAGAAAGACCAAGACCACATGAGCTTAACGACAAAAGCAATCTCATTTATCTCATGAAGGAGTGTCATCAATGAACTCACTTCGGGGGAGATTGTTAGCCTCAAAATATTGAGTCGAACTGGAAGTTCGTTCATTATGTATTTAAGTCTCGTTTAATCAATTAGTTAATGTTCTAATAGGATAATATTGGAAATCGGGCTCGATAGTTAATCTAATATTGTATATGTTTTGGGTTTAATCCTAAGCAAAACCTGAGCCCGGGTCCTAGTCAATTATCCCGATCGTCACTTAATGTGTAGGGGTATATAAACTCTTTTCTATTTAGAAAATAGTAAGTTGTTCATTTTCTAAATAATATCATTTTCCATATTCTCACTCTCTCTCTCTATCTCTCTCTCTCTCCCTCTCTTCTTTCTCTCTCTAGAACAACTCACCTTTCTTTCTCATTTCTAGTTCTTGATCCGTGATTGATTCGTGTTATAAAGTGTTAAACGGGATCCTACATCTTGGTTTTAGATCAAATTTGGTGAAACTAGGGTTTTCAATAAACCCTAATTTGGTTTTCGTTCATTATGTTACAAAAAAATTGTTGTTACTCTTAAACGACTAAAGAAACCATAATTCATAAGGTTATTGATCATTGATATATTATTGTTTACTCTTATTTGATCTAATTGGTGATGATACGAATTAGTTTTGGTGGCTGATGTATCAAAACTCTAAGTTTAAGGTTTTGATATTTTCCTATTGAACTAATCGTGTTTCAAGGGTACCGATCGATAAAGGTTTGAAGATGATAAAGGTTTGAAGATTCAATGATTCTAATTGTTTGGGTTTCATGATTAGGGTTTTAATAGCGTGAGGTTGAAATCTGTATGACCTGTTGGTTTAACTTTAGGGTTTCATCTGTTTTATTTGCTTCTAATCATGGCCTGCTGGTATTGAATCTGGATTCGAGTTATGGAAGAGGATGGTTATGATTCGCAGATTGGGGACAGGATCTGTTATGGTATGTAAATTCTATTTTTTTAGGGATTGTATTTATTCCCATAATAAACTTCTTGTATGATGGACGTGAATATTAGTGATGCTGTCATAATGATTGGTATTGAAAGGTAAGTTAGTGTTGCCAATGATAGTTAGTGCTGCCAATGGAAGTTAATACTGCCCGTACACGTAAACTTAATGCTGCCAGGAAGCAAGTTAATGCTGCTTAATGATAAGAGCATTACTACTGCTAGCATTGTACGATATCGGATAACACACACAAATTGGATCTCGTATAGAACAAAATGTTTGGTTAAATGGCTAGTTTTGAGATTATTTGCAAAAGGTGATTACGAAGATAATCCTTTATTATTTATTTGACGATGAAGTGGAATTTCACAAGTAAGTGTTCTTATCATATCTTAAAAGTCATCTAGCAAACTTTTAAAGATAACTTGTTCGTGCTTAATGGATATTGATGAAGACTTGCAAAATCTAGCAATGTGTGATTTATAAACTTATGGTGGTCAATGCTCACATTTGCTATCACTTAAAGGAGTTACGTTGTAGTGCTCAGTGTCTCATTGAAGATGAGGATTTTGTCAAGAGATTGAGGTCTACTTATACTTTGAGGAATTACGTATGAGTTTGGAGTCACGTGGATAGTACAAGACATAAGACACAAGTTTGGGTTATTCTACTTCAGCATCAAGTTTGTAATACTGAGTTTTCTCCATCAGTAGTCATTACAAAGAGCCAACAGAATAAGAGATTCAAGAGATGGTTAACATATTGGTTCAGAGGAAGCATATGATAAAGTGTTTAACCATCTACATGCACCACTTGAGGGGAAGATTTTCATTTACTACTGCTAAGTCATTATTACTACTGCTAGTTTAAGTTTCTACTGCTTGAATTCATTATTCTTATTATGCGTCATGGAGGGTAATTTGAGACATTGGAAGGCTGAATTAGAAGTATGATATATGGTTTGTAGTTGTAAAAGATCCAAGTTGCATATCTTCACAAGTCCCCTATTGGATTATGACAAAAAGGGGAAGATATTACATAGATATGATTTGCAGCTTATTATGTGTGGTGGCATGTCAAAGGAAATCTTGTGTTAAGGGGAAGCTTGGAAGATTGTTTCATTTATGGAAGATCAAAATGTTTGTTTTTTCATCATCAAATAGGGGAAGATTGTTGGGAATTATATTGATTTGATGATACAAAACAATGAAACAAGAATGAAACAAAAGGAAAACAAAAGGATCAAAGTCGTCAAGATTGGAATTCTACAATGATGGAGGATTCTAGAAGATTTGGTCAAAAATATGAAGATCAAGATTGATTAAAAAAGAAGATTTGGTCAAAGATTTGGTCAAAGATATGAAGATCAAGATTGATTTAAAAAGATTTAGTTTCCTTATCAAATTATGTTTCCTTTGTAAGTCTTATGGACTCTCTATATAAAGAGATCCCTAGACATAGTTTTAGGTGTGCAAATGAAAAAGTGTGTGTGTGCACCAAAACGTGTAGAGATGTAGACGTCTATTAGAGTTGGTTTAGCCTCAAGGTAATCAAGATTTTCTTGATCCCTGTTACTAGTTAGAGTAACCGTTCTATACTGATCATATAGAATTAGGGCTTGGTGTGAATGTATGAATGTAAAACCTTGTTTAATAACATTGATTCTTTGTTTAAATTCCGTTGTGCTATATCAATCTTTGTTATTATTAATCCTAGATGAGTTCTTAAAATGTGAGCTCTGATACCACATGTTGAGTTTAAAGATCTAGGCTTAGTCTAGGATTAACAACATCAATAAACATAAAATATGTATAGCGGAATTAACATAAGAACAAAGATATTGTAACAAGGTTTTCCTTGATCCCTGTTACAGTTCATTGATGTAACCGTATTATTCTGATCAAATAATATTGGGGCTGTGGTGAATGTTTGGTAAAACCTTGTTACAATATCATTGTTCTTATGTTAATTATGTTATACATATTTTATGTTCATTGATGTTGTTAATCCTAGACTAAGCCTAGATCTTTAAACTCAACATACGGGAATTAAAAAGAATAAGATAAGAAACTCCCATGATATTTTTTCGGTAGATTCTCCATGTTGAGTTTTTTTAGCAAGATTGTGTGTTGAACAGCCGTCTTGAAGTTTCAAGACTCCAACACTTTAAGATCTCCAGGTTTGTAAATTCTCCACCAATATTCGTCGATATTTCTTTCACGAGGTCCTGTATAAAATATAGGAAAAAAACATGTATTCCTATCTTGGTACCTACGGTTAAATATGGGTCAGTTTTGTTGAATATTCCGTATCATGTGCATGAATACACCGTATTGACAGAACTGACAATAATGTTTTTAAAATGCATAAAAAGTAAAAACTGATAACGTCCAGACAATCAATACGCCGTAGGGTATGGAGCGGATACGCTGTATTGATGTCTGGGAAGACAAACTCGATAAAATTAAATAACAATCTGGGTTGTCTCCTAGGAATCACTTTTGTTTACAGCGAAGTCTTTAAGTTGGACTTTTCTTCAGCTTCTCTTCATTCATTCCATCTCATGCACGCTAATGTGCCCGCGTGTGAGCCATTCTTCTGTTCTCGCATCTCGAATGTAGTCAGGCCCTAAGTTCAATACTCCTTTGTAGAACCCCTTAAGCTTTTGGTATGGTTGCGAGATTCCATTCATCTTATCCTCTTTACTTACCTTCAGTAATGGTGGAATCTTGTTGCATTGTTCATTAGTGTGGTATTTAAATCTCGGATGTGATCGCACCATTTGGTAAGTTACTTCATCATTACCATTGTAAATGGTAATCATCCCTTCGAACCGTCTTGTTTTAATTCCAACTTCTCTCAAAAACGGTTCACCAAAAATAACATCGCCCATTCCTTCATCACGATAATCATCCATATTTTCTAAAACTGCAAAATCCGTCACAACAGAAAAGGTTCCAACAAAAATAGGCACATTCATTAAAGCTCCTATAACATTATTCCCTTTGTACACCATCTTATCTTTCATTATAGAATTATGAAACTTTTTGGACATCACATTGACATACAATAATGGGAAAAAGTTAGCGTGTGTAAATTCAAATCCTATCATGCAAGAAAACTTTAAGTTGTGAGCGCAATCTATATGGATCTTTTTATCATAGTCGCAATAACTAGGGTAATCATCAATTCCAACATTAAGTTCATCATCCCTAGTTCTAAATTCCTTAATTACCTCACCTTCCTCAATGGTGGGCATTAAATCATCACCTTGATTCCTCCTAAGCTTAAATGGTTCATTTAGATCATTTAGTTCTATGTAATCCTCAAAGAAAGGGTTTAATGATCTATAAAACACCAAAGTCTCTCCTATAAGCCTAGCTTCTAAATCAAGTAAAATTCTTTCTCTCAAACTTAGCATGTAGACCCTTTTAATTAAACTGCTAGCAGGTTTAACAATTGTGAAAATAATCCTTTCTTCCCCGACCCTTAAAGTAATCTTTCTTTTGTAAACATCAATCTTAGCACAGGGGGTAGACAAAAATGGTCTTTCAAGGATCAAGGGCACTTTGATATCCTCAGGCATATCTAGAATTATAAAGTCTACTGGGAAAACAAATTTACCAATACTTACTAGCACATTTTCAGCTATTCCTTTTGGATATTTCACAGTCCTGTCTGCTAATTCAACTGTCAACTTAGTGTGAGCTAATTCGCCTAATCCTAAGTTAAGGTAGGTCGAGAGAGGCATAACACTAACGCTTGCTCCTAAGTCAACAAGGGCATTATCAAAGCATACATTATTAATAAAGCAAGGTAAAGTGAAACTCCCTGGGACTTTCTCCTTTCTGGGTATGGATTGTGAAGCTTTAGAGTAAGCTTCTAAGAATTGTGGTCCATATGATCCCTTATTTTCTTCACAGTAGTATCCATTCAAACGAATTAGGAATGAAATGAGTGTACAGTTCTGCCCAGTGGATACGGCGTATTGAAAGGATCCAATACGGCGTATCAGGCATGAATCAGCTTCAATAGTAGTTGAAATTGACTTGACTTGATCTCTCGGGTTTGCTTTAGTGGAGCTAGGTAGACTTCCAAATCCTCTTTCCTGTAGTACCTTGCTCATTTGTCCAATTTGGATTTCCAAAGTTTTAATAGATGCTCCTTGGTTTCGAATGGGAGCATCCGTCGAAGCTTGGATTTCTTTAATCAAATTAGAGTTTTCTTTTTGTCTCTTTGTTGATTCACTCATGAATTTGCTCAGGGTATCTTTGTTGATCCCATTTATAATAGATCGTTTGTTAGCTTGTTGAAGCTTTTAGTCACCTTAGATAAATCCAAGACAACTAAGGTTGAAACCTTGACGATTATGTATATATATATACTATACGGAATCTAGTATATATACTCAAGAAGAACAATAAGATTAACATAGAAGATTCTCTTAACTTCAATATATTGCACAAATAACAAAACAACTATATGTTTTGCCTAACAACTATTGTGTTTTTCTATCTAACAATTCATATCTCTAACTATGCCGTAAGGGTTCCTTTTATACACCAAGGAAAACCCTAATGGGCTTACAAAACGCGTTATGAGATAATGCATATCTATTCCTAATTTATCTCATGCATATCTCATAAGCAGTACTAATACAATACACTAGCAGTACTAATACTAACTAACAGTACTAACTATTACCGGCAGTACTAACATTGTACTGGCAGTACTAACTATAAAGCTAGCAGTACTAAAGACTCAGACTTATTTCTTCAATTTTCATTAACAGCATTAAGTCTTCACTAGCAGTATTAATCTTGAGCCAGCAGTATTAACTTGTAGAAGCTTTAGAATCCCAACAATCCTCCCCTAAACTTGTGATTTACTCTCAAATCTCAAGTTTCTTCTGGATTAGATCTTCTATTCTTCTTTTGCTGAGGATTCTTTCAAACACACTTTTATTGTTCTTCAATCTGAGTCTTGATAAACTTTAGCAACTCAAATGCCATAGAACTTTCTGCTTCAGCTTCTAATTTCCAGTTAAGCATCTTCTGAAGTGTTTCTTTGGTGAGTGGATACTTTTTCTCTACAAACATATGAATAGTCATCAAAGTACCATCAACCATCAGTGTGTGAACTCCACAAGTTTCATACAGCTTCCAACTGATTATTTTCCACTGGTTTTGATTCTTCCAGATGTCATCATCTTGCTCAGGATCTACTAGTATCTTCAGATCACCCCATAACATCAAATTGTATCCTTCTGGAGTGTTATCTTGAAATCTTTCCATTACCAACCTGTGTAAAACCTCTAAGTCATGTCTATCAAAACTTTTCAGCATACTCTCAAAGGTTTTATGATAACTAGTATTTCCATCTGCTCTTATGATCTTGTAAACATGCATATTTCCTAAACTTTGAGATTCCCAATCAACTATAGGAAACTTAGTATGCAAGATTTCAGGATCTACAAATTCTTCCTCATCTGGAACTACTGTCAACCACATTCTTAATTCATCTTTTTCTTCCTCATAATCAGCTGTTTCTTTCTCTTTCTTCTGTCTCTTTGAGCTGTCTTGACCTTGTTTGTCACTTGCTCTTCTTCTTGCAAGTGTTTTTCTTCTAATTCCAACAGCGTTCTTTTCAATCAACACTGGCTCAGGATTCTTATCTTCTTCTTCAACCTTCTCTTCTTCTACTGTTTTTGAAGTTTCTCTTTCACTTGGTTTAGAAGAATCTTTTCCAACTTCAGACCCTATAGGAATAAAAGTATTGACATGATCCCATACCCTTTCAAAAATTGATCTGATGTCATTATAGCTCATTTTTTTGAAGTACCTATCCTTGTAGCCTCCTTGATTCTTCAAATATGTAATCATATTCCTTCTTGATTAAGCTATTGACACAGGTTTATTCTTCAAAGCATGATATCTTAGTACACTTGGATCATTCCAGTCAATTCCCTGAGTTTGAGTAGGTTGAATTGGAACATCTTGTCTTTGATCAAGTTGTCTTTGCAATTCCCTAGCTGCTTCCAGATTTAGTCTTTTTTCTTCTTCTTCTTGCAAAGCTCTTGCTTCTTGTTCTACATTAAACCTGATTCTTTCTTCTTCTTCCAACTTCCTAGCTAACTCCTCATCTATACTCAACTGCACTTAAGTTCTTTTCCTAACCTTCTTTGGAGTAGCAGGTTCTTCCATTATGGCCTTTCCTTTATCCTTGGCACTCCTTCTTGTATACACATGAGGTACAACAGTACTAACCTTTGGAGGACTAGCAATACTAACTTGTATGTTAGTTGTACTAATCTCCATCTCACCTTTATCACCACTCCCATGTTCTTCAATGATTTCAGTGAGAGTCTCTTCTTGTACAAGTACTTCAGTTTCATCACTGGGCTTCTCATGAACTTCCTCTTCTTGTGGAATCTAGTAAATACCTTCATCTTGTACTAGTGAAACCGTTGGATCTTCATCAATTTAAGAAATCTTTCTCCCCTGTTTGGAAGAATCTTCTGCAATCTCTTCATCATCAGAAAGAACAATCTTTGCCTTTCTCCTTGCCTTGCCAGACTTCAGCTTGGAATCCAGTTTCTTTACTCTAAGTACTAACTTGGTGAGAGTAGTACTATAAGTCTTCTTTTTCTGCATCAAGTCCTTCTCTAATCTATCAATCCTGTCATTCAATTTGGTAACCAAAACCATCAAATCATGTTGTTGCACACTACCCTCAGCACTTCCATGTGAGTGAACAACATGGATAGGTGAATCATATGGCATAGAAGTAGTCTCCTCTGCCTCATGGGTGGGTTGAATTGGGTCTGGTGAAGGGGATGGTGGAGTGGGTTGTGGAGATAATGATGGTGAAGATGTGATCCTTAAGGGTGATTGTTGTTGTTCTTCATCTTGTGCTTGTACCAACATATTCTCAAACAATGGTGTCACTACCCCTGAATACCCCTTAGAGGCTCTCCTCATATTACTAAAAAGTTTACTTGTAAGAATAGGAGTGGGATAAGTTCTAGTATGAGGTAAGAGTAACCTTTGTTGTTTGTTAAGAAGGAGTTGAATAGAGTTGTACTTATCTTGAAAGAAATCATTTAATGATATAGATAAATCAAGAAGTCTCCAATTAGTCAAACCCTATAAGCTATAGATGTGGCGGAAATATCTCAACGGCTCTTTGATTGAGGAAAATCTGTTAGGACTCAAACAGTACTAACAGATACTTAGCAATACGAAGTTTGGTCTAGCAGTACTAATTTTAAGTCTATCAGTACTAACTTCATCCAGCAATAATAATACTTGCTTGGCAGTATTAACTTAACACTGACAGTACTAAGTGTGGTACCAAGCAGTATTAACTCCAAACTTGATCCATCAAAGATATTCAGCACCAATGTAGACTCTTGTATACTTTCTTTCTGTTTTTAAACTCACAAAATATCTCTTAATTCTTTTTCTCACCAAACACTCATTTCTGTTTTTCACACACAACTCTCTTTCTGTTTTTGAACTCACCAAATCTCTCTATTCTTTTTCCTTACAAAGCAGACAATTTGGGTATAGTTCGCCATCAATTCCTTAAGTTCCAAACTATCCTCCCCACTTCTAAGTGTGTAACCTCTTGAGAGAGGTGGGTCATTGGACTATTTTATAGTTTTTGGCAAACTACCAGCCATAAGCGGATTTGGGAAGTCTTTACCAAGGCCGTTTGCTTTGGACTAGCCAATGCTTCATTGGAATAACATGGTGCATTATCTTCCCCTATTTGATGATGACAAAACAAACAAAGTCTCGTACGAACTTCATCATAAAGCCAAAGCTTCCCCTGAAACCCATATGTTTACCATCTCTTGAATCTCGAACTAAAATTATAAAGTCTTGAATTTATCAATGACTTATAACAATAAAGTATTAGTAAAACTGTTATGTCTTCGAATTAACCCATAAACATGAGTCTTTGAATGTTTAAAACTTATAATGTAATACTACATGTTTTATAGTTTTCTTATAAACACTGACATATAATTCTGAACAATACTAATTTCTCGTAAACACATGAACCTTTAGATCCTAACTATTCAAAAAATATACATTATAGCATCCACTTGTTTTAAAATACTTTGGATTCAATTGCTCGACCCAATTGAAAAAATATGTGACCAAAAAAATTTAAGATATCTGAGAATCTGATGTATCTCAAAAATCCAATACGCATAATACCACATTATAAGGGTATGTCTATATTTTAAAACAAACTATATTCACATTGTTTGATTTTCTGATACTTTAATTGCACTACCTCAATATTGTTATTAAGGTTAGAAAAGTTTAACGTGTATCATGGATTTACTTTAAATGTTCCAACCTATAAGTATTCAAGACATTACTATTTTATGGATTTGGGTAAAATCGCATTGATTCTTATTAAAATTTTTGAATTTGTTAATATCTTATGAACATAAATTGAACATAGGCTAAGATGGAGCGTAAAATGTGTTTTGTGTTTACCAATTAAGAACAATTTATTGTTGTTAAATACTAAGTATTTAGAGAATTATAGCTACTTACAAAAGTAAGTGGGAGCATCTACAAATCTTGAAGATATTCAAGAACAAAATACATAACCTTCTAATTACTTGCTAGATAGTCATACCAGGTTAAACATGTGTAGTCAAACCAAAGTATAATGTAACTCTATTCAAAAATCCCAAGGGTGCCTCATCCAATAAGTGATATTTTAATATCCAATGCGAGAATAAAGTTAGGGGTCATAGAAAACATACTACTAATAAGATGAATTATCATCATCTTAATCTGATAAATTCAGTAGAACTATGAATTGAACAAATGCAGTCCCAGAAAAGACAAAAATGTTTTGAGCTTGATTGATCTTTCACCAAACAATTAAACTGTGAGGTTAGAATAAGTTTCTTTTGAAGAAAGGCTCGCAAGGGGAAAATTGTATACGTATTAATGCCTGACTTATGATAAGAGTTTTTATCATACTCAAGAAATTGACTGTGATTAAATTTTATTTTCTGCAAGCATTAATTATATAAAGATAATTAATTGTCATACATGTTTTCTTAAATATGGAATATGGCAATTAAGTTTATAACTCTTTCCTTAATGATTACCTTTGGGAGGACGGTATGTAATCAAAAAGGGTTATGTTAAAAATAATCTTTATAAAGCATACAGATAAAGAAATCAAATGGTGCGATAATCATGGCAACTAGTGACTTAGATCTTAAGTTTAATTACAATATGATTTCTTGATTAGCAAATACAATAACATCCAATTACACCTGTCCATCAAGTGGGAGCACTATGTTTTTTAGTCATAAAATTCATGAATTGTAAACATATGAAACATCATTCCATCTAACTAGAATAAAACTTAAGATTGAATGAACTTCACTTGAATATAGAAATACAAACAAACAATCTTGAATAAATGTTTATTGAAATAAAACATATATATCATTGAAGCGAGTCTCTAATAGTATATTTCACTTAAAATAATTAGTTACATGGATGGAAACCTTGTGTTTATAACTAAGGATTCATCATATATATATATATATATATATATATATATATATATTATATTGTGTATGAGACTGGTTGTTACTTTTGCACAAGAGCAAAATGAGCTAACAACAACAATATCTAATTGAGAGTGATTTAGATGACTGTTAAAACAAATGTTTACGAATTATATAAGGCATAGTGTTGTTTGAGTACACATGATGCTAGAGAATAATCAATCCTAGTTAAAGTAGGATTTCATATTTTATGATAAATCTACTAACTAGATATGCTCAGCTAAGAGCATTGTTGTATTACACATTAAAGAATGAGAATACTTTATATTTTAAGAAACTGTAAAGATGACTGTCTAAGATAGGTATGTTGTTGACTTCAAATACCCCATTAAAGGTACTGTCACATTTCCATACTATGATACTTGCAATAGTATGCAAATATACATACGACACTCATCATATCATTTAATTTTTTTACAAATTTGTGAATTTGAAACAAGTATTCGGAAAGTTTACTCAGATAACTTTTTAGTTGTCTTGTAAAGAAAGAGTTGAGAATGTTGGAAATATTAGACTTCAACTTGCTAATTAGTTTCATGCATATCTGTTTTTAGTATTTAGATAATTGGGATTGTAAGACAGTATTAAATAATGAATTGACATACCTGGTATGATCGTTTTCATTTATACTACTGTGTTCTATATTTGCATGTTTAATCCTTGAATAATTTTATTATTCTAAATATGTCCAATCTCTTGTAACAAATATGGGAATAAATGTAACATTAGGGCAAATTGGAGTGTTTAGATGGTATTATTTAAATACATGTGGGAGGTTCTCCGCCAAACTCATATATTATTCACAAGGGATGCATATTGGACACCCTAACCTTCGAATATTTACATTGGGATCCTTGTCATAAGTAAAATATCAAAAATGGTTAAATAAGTCATCCTTAGACTTGAGGTGCAAGCAAGTTCTGCAAGTGTGGATATCACTTTTTAATTATGATGAGGTGTCATTTTATACACTTTTTCGAGGTCGTTTAACCCCCTAAATCATGCATTTATGCCCAAAATAGGTACTTAATCATTCCTTTTCATGTATTTCTCATTTGGAAGGCATTTGGAATAATTACACGTGACTTGGGCTCATTTGGAGAAGAAACGGACAAGACTACGGACCTACACCAACATTGATCAAGAATTTCTCTATAGTAGCTGGAGACGGCGTCAAAGATACAACGTGACGCCATCACCACGAAGATCAAGATGGCGTCACAAGATTCCACGACAACGTCAGAGCATACGACCCAGCCCATTATCTAGAATATTCTAGATAATAGATAGCGTTTTTCCTATATATACAAACCCGAATATAGGGTTTTAAGTGTGTAACTTTAGAAATAAAAAGAAGAACTAACCCAAGTTTCATTTAGCAGCTGTAAGGACAAATTTAGGCCTAAAAAACCCCTATATGTACTTCTCCAACTCTGTTTAATCAATAAGGTTTATTTAATCATTGAATATGTCTATGTTTCTCTGCACTTGCGTTTATCTTTAATATGCTTGCTAGAGCCTTCTATGGTGTTTTTATTTATGAATTATGCAACCTAGAATATAGAACTTAGTGGTTGTTTGTTCCTTTGTGATGGATGTGCATGTTAGGCTCTAGAAAACCAGCTTTTATCTGTATCACTGTTGATATGTCTAAGGAAAAATGATTGTGTAGAAAAGATACCATTGGGTAACAGTCTTCATATTACCTGTAACACCCTCATTTTGACAAATATAGCAGCGGAAGCTAATCTGGGGTATTACTTCATAGTACAACAGACACAATCATAGAAAACGACTCAAAAGAGACGTTTTGAAAATTTAGTTATCATTCAATATTATATCAGAGTTTTACAAAAGGAGGTCCCAAAATCTATATGAAAACATAAAGTTTGAATGATAACAGTTTTGCCATCTTCAAGTCCGTGCCACTCCGTGCCATAAGTTGCTCAATTACCTGAGATAAACATGCTAAAAAGATCAACACAATGGTTGAGTGAAATTCATAGGTTTATGGTAAACAGTTTGAATACAAGTCATCATAACAGTGGGTTACGTTGTTATACACCCATAAGTGTAATAATTGCAATGAGTACAATTATTATGGAAAACAGTATTATTGCCCTAAGCTCATGACATCAATACGTTAACATGGAAATCACCGTAGTGACATTGGTTGAGGAACAAATGTCCTCGTGGAAAGGTAACTTGCCAAGGTTACCCATTAAGTCAAATATAGTGCTATTGGTACCAGAAAGTATAGGTACACCAACGAGAGTCGTCACACCCCGATAGATCTATCCACAATATTCGCGTTCACTCGCAAGTGACTAATGGTTCATGATTAAGAAATATTGGTAGTGGAAGGTACTTAGGCAATAATAAATCAGGATAGCATATAGTTGGAAAAACACTTGCATTCATGGTTTAAGCATGTATCCCCCTCGCGGGTTTATAAAGTATTCAAAAGATTTAAAATGCGAGGCTATGAACTCACCTTAACAGGGAAATCTGATTGATGGCAAATGTGACAACCCGAGAATTTTTGTTCAATGAGTTAGCCGTTTCCATGTAGCAATTTGAATTTTTAAATGTTTCGTTTAGCTTTACCGTTTAACCGGGAAGTTGTTTCGTTATTATCTGAGAATCGTCTCCGGGAGCGAACCGGGACACCAAACGTTGTAGTATTTTGGCAATATCCGCGTTTTTATGTTTTTAAGCAATATTTAAAATTTCGTAATTTTTCGTGATACCGTTACTCGTTTCGTTAATTGCGTGTTACGCGTTTAATTTATTTCTAAGCAATGATGTGCAAGACTTGGTAAATTAATTCACAAAGAGCACTAGCTTCCCTAGAATGTTGGAAACCAATTGGTCCCCTCCCATGCTCATGCATAACCGGTCATGTATGCATGTATGCCTAGGATCCATATTTTGAAAATTCAAATTTGCTTAGGCAAGCTTGCATGAAACTTGGACAAGGACTAGTACTAGAGATGTTTTGATAGGTGGATCATATTGGTCCCCTATTCTTGTTCCACCTAGCCCACGGCACACATACATGTATGTGTAGGTGTGTGTAAATTTTACCTACATATCTATTTGTTTCATCATATCTTCTCATTTCTTGTAACCATTCCTCACACACACATAAACTTTACTTATCTTTTCTTTCTTTTCCTCTCTTTTGCCGAACCAAACCACACACACAAACCCACTTGTTTTTAATTTTTGATCATCCACTTGAAGATATATTGTTCGTGTTGATTGTTAGTTCATCCGGGTAATTTGTAAAACAACGTTTGGGTTGTTTTTGATTTCTAATCCACCTTTCGTCGTGCTTCTTTGTAAGTCATCTTTATTTTTCATAAATAAGTTGTACTTTTGCATTCGTATGATCATCCCGAACAAGGTGTACAAAGCGGATCGTTGTGAAAATCATTATCTAGTTTTCTATAAAACCACAAGTCTCAAAGTTTAATATTTTTCTTTATAAATGGAAGAAAATAAAAAGTAGTTGTACTTTTGCATTTAAAAGTTCATTATGATTATGTTGATATATATATTGCTATTATTACGGCTAAATCGTTTACTTAAAGATTTATCGTATGTTGAGTTAAATATCGTTGGCGAAAAGATTAAGTAGATGTTGGATTTGTTGTAAGCGTATGTTGAATGTCGAAGAGGGTTAGGTTTAGGACGGATTTGTTGCAATATTTGAGGTGTTGTCGAAAATATATCGGATATACTTGCGAGTCAATAAAAGATGCACTTTGTAAAATAGATAGTTTCACGAGTCGAGATTTATAAAAATGGAAAATCTATATTTTTAGAAGCCATGCCGACAAATCTGTAAAATTTATAAAAGCGTCGAAAATATACTTTTATTATCAAACTTATGATAAAATGTAGAAAAAAAACGTAAGTGTCGAGTTTAGGTCAACATTTTCAGTTATCGGGTCAACGTTGAAGTGTCGGGACACTAAAAGACGAAATACACTAAAAGACGAAATACACTAAAAGACGAAATACACTAAAAGACGAAATACACTAAAAGACGAAATACACTAAAAGACGAAATACACTAAAAGACGAAATACACTAAAAGATGAAATACACTAAAAGACGAAATACACTAAAAGACGAAATACACTAAAGGACGAAATACACTAAAAGACGAAATACACTAAAAGACGAAATACACTAAAAGACGAAATACACTAAAAGACGAAATATTTTCTAAGATGTTTTGAAGTGTCGAGACTTGTCAAAACTTATAACTTTCGAAAGTACGTTTTAAAAAGGGATACGCCGTGTCTACTCGTGCTCGGATGATCAGTTCTTGCGTTAAGCGTTATTCGTTGTACATCATTCTTAAACGACAACTATATGATAGGTTGTCGCTAGAACCGTGAGATTCATTTTCACTTGATTGATTCCTTTTGATCCACTACCCGTATAAGGTGAGTTCATAGCCCCACTCTTTTACTCGTTTTGAATAAATGTTTTATAACTTGGGGTGAGAAACATTGCTTGTTTTTAAAACTGGACACAAGTACTTTGCGTGAGATTTTCCCTGTTTACGTGTTGCCTAAGTAGCGTTTAGACCACTACTGCCCCACTTATCATGAACCGTCAATCTCTTGACTGGAGGACCGGTCGAGGGAGCGCGAGTGTTATAAATAGATCTATTGGGATTAATTATCCCTATCCGGGTGAGTAGCGCTCACTACCCACGGGGTGCCCGATAAACGGATATATACCATGTCGAACTTAAGAAGGTAGTCTTGGTCAGATACCTCGGGGGCTTGTTTCAACCTAGCAATGTACTGCTATAAACGTAATTAGCTTCGGTGTCATGAGCTTAGTGCAACGTAAATACCTTTTTATGTGAAGTTGTATTTGTTATAACTGTCGCATACGTGTTGATATCTTGTGGTCCACTGTAACATCGTTTGAACTAAACCTATGAATTCACTCAACTTTATGTTGACCGTTTTAAGCATGTTTTTCTCAGGTGCTTAGCATGGATGCTGTTGATTGACTTATGTGAAGTCTATTTGCCTGTACCGGTTTACCAAGAGATTTATCTATGACTTTAAATACCGTTGTTGAACTTATTTAAGCTTCCGCATTTTAACTTTGAATCTTTTAAATTTAATCGATGTAAAACTTATTATTATTATTTTCAATCTATGCAACGGTGTTTATTTTTAAAACGTACCCTTAGAGGTCGTTCTTTATGCTTTGTACTTGAGATGTTCAATCAAGTCACGCCTCCGGACACGTGTTCCGTCCAGGCCCCGTCTGGGGGTGTGACAGTTTGGTATCAAGAGCCAAGGTTATAGAGAACCAGGTAGTATATAACTAGGTCTGGTCTATAACCAGTATGTGATCCTACGTGTTTTTACGTATGCCTTATACGTGTTTTTGCTATGGCGTATATGTGAGAATCATTTTGCCGTGAGCATGCTATGATATGGGTTTATCTCTGCCCTGCGTTATCGTTCCCTGCGTTATGTTTCTTTGCGTTTAATTTTACCCTTGAGCTCTATTTTGCTATAGCTTACGTTTGTCTTGCGTTTATCTTTTCCCTGCGATTACATTTTCCTTACGCATATTTCCCAACCTGCTTATATAGAAGCTGTTTATGTAAATACTAAACTTTTCTAAGGCATTGTGAGTGACATAGTTGTCTCGTTTACTTCTAAAACATCGTTCATAATACGATGGTCTTTAAAACTTTTCACGACCTTACATTATACCGTTTTGCAAAATTTTGGAAACCCGTTACAATCCGCCGAACCCAATGATTGTCCAAATCTAAACCATGTAACCGTATTAACACCGTCAAAGATTATGCCGATCCTTAAGAAGAGATTTTCCTACCTTGTCTAGTGAAACCTAAGTGGACTTGGACCGTAATTCCTAAGAGTTTTGCACTAGTACTTCTTTATGAATTTCGTGTATTGTGTTGTGTCTTTAAACCCTCTGTTCATTTTTGTCGTGATGATTTCGTCAGTTACACTTCAACTCCCTAATAATTTATGTAAGGTACTTTCCAAATCTATTATCGTCTTACAACCCATTTCACTATTATTTTATAAGCAGTTTTACTAGTATAAACTAATTGGATGTTATCCTGTGAACTATTTTAGTGTCGCCTTATAAACATAGTAGTTGTCGCGTTATAAACTATTTTACCGCCAACTTAAAAACCATTTTGCTGATAGCTTTTTATAACATCTTATAAAGCATTTTGCTATTATCTTATAAACCATTCCGCTAGTATTTTATATAAAACATTTTCCTGTCATTCTATAAACCATTTTGTAGGAATCTTATAAACTACTTCATTAACATAAACTGTTTCGCCGTCGTTTTATAAACTGTTCTAGTGCCATCTCATAACTACTTTCACAATCATTTTACAAACTAACTTGTCTTTATATTTTAACCTATTTTGTCGTCGTTCATAAACTCTTTTGCCATTATTTTATAAACCATTTCGCTAACACCTTTTAAAACTATTTTGATACCATTCTATAAACCGTTTTGTCAATCTCTTGTAATTATCCTACTATTACCTTATAGCTTATCTGGCTATCATTTAATGAACTAATTTGCTTCCATCTTATAACCTATTTGGCAATTATTTATAAACTCTTTTGCTACCCTATTTAAAACTACTTGTAGTCATCTTACAAGCCATTTCGTTGTCACCTCATGAACTATTTCGTTGTCGTTTATAAACTATTCCGCTGTCAATTTACGAAATGAGTCGTTGTCATCTTATGAACTACTTCATATATTTTATAAACTATTACATTGCCACTTTATAAACTATTGGGTTGTTAGCTCGTAAACTGATTGTTATCATATTATGAACCCCTTACTGTTACATTATATACCGTCACGTAATCTTCTCGTAAACTATTTTGCTATCATCTCATAAAATATATTCCGATATTTTATAAAATGTCTTGTGTCGTTATATAAACTACCTTGTTTTCATTATTACGAACTGTTTTGCTACCTTATAAACTATATCGTTTATACCCCATAAGATTTTAAACATAACACTAGTTTGACGAAATGAGCATATTATCGTTAGTTCCTAAATTATGCATAGCCTGATCACCTATGTATAATTCAGGAAGGACCATACTATGCTGGGAGTAGTCACCATGAAATTTTTGTCAATATTACCCTTACTTCCTATCTATAATTTTCTTTTCTTTACATAGTCAACGGGATTTTATGGTATTTATGTCTTACTGATATTTTGCGTGCGTATTCATCATTTGTGTCGGTCACGTGCATCCGCATTCGTAAGCGTCATAACTAAGTAGTTTTCTTTTCTTCAACTTTAGCATATAGAAACACCATTCCTTTAACCAAGAGAACTAGAAGATTTCCTTTAATATGCTTACCTTCTTGTGAGTTAGAATCACGCAAATTATGAGATTCTCGTATCGACAAAACTATTGATGGACCCGAAAGTTAAAGCAAAGGATGGAATTAATGCAAGTACATGGAACCTAGTTGATAGAAGCCTCACATCCGCTAAGATTAGACCTTTAAGTGGCATCGTCCCATCTACCATAGACACTAAGTACTCTGTTAAGTTGGTCAGCGGAAAGGTCATAGGAATCGATACCATCAGTTAAGACTGTACACTAAATATTCTGAATCATCTATTCAAAATAGACCTAATGCCCGTAGAACTTGGTCGTTGCAATGTTATCATCGGTATAGGTTGGTTGATAATGTACCAAGACGTGATCATTGTGATAAAAAGGTTGTTTGTATCCCCCCCCCTTAGGTAATGAAACTTTAACGAATCAAAGCAATAAGAGTAATAAGAATGCATCGATAAGTTGCTAGTAAGCAGAGAGCTGAGTTGTTTGATAGGATTGGTACGTTGGAGCGGGATAACTTGAGACTCGGAGGCATGTTATGTGTTGAGAGAAATAGAGTTGACCGTCTTCGACGTAGTATGTCGCATACTCAAAGGGATTTATAAGACCTAGTTTTAGGTCATGACCATTTGGTTTGACCGACGCACTAGAGGTATTCATGAATCTCATGAATTACGTATTCAAAGCCGTACTTGGATAAGTTATGATAGTATTCATCGATGATATCTTTACCTACTTAAAAAGAAAAAAGGAACACGAGAAACACCTTAGGCATACCTTGGAAACGTTTAAGAATAAGAAATGGTACGCCAAATTCTCTAAGTGTGAATTTTGGCCCCCGAAAGTGCAATTTCTTAACCACGTTGTTGATGGTTAATACATTTACGGAGGTTCCGCCAAGATTGAGTCAATCAAGGGTTAGGAAACGCCTACAAAACCCAACCTAGACATGAAAATTCTTAGGTCCTGCCGGTTACTACCGACGATTTATCGAAGGCTTTTCAAAAATCGCTAGACCTATGACAAAGTTGACCCAGAAGAGCATGAAGTTTGAATGGGGAGAAAAGGCAGAAGCTGCATTCCAGTTGTTGAAGCAAAAGTTGTGTAGTGCGCCGATTTTGGCTTTACCAGAGGGAAGTGAGAACTTCGTGGTATATTGTGATGCTTCGCATAAAGGGTTAGGCGCGGTTTTGATGCAGAGAGAGAAGGTCATAGCTTATGCATCCCGGCCAAACTCAAGGTTCAAGAGAAGTAAAGAACTATACCACCACATGACCATAGAAGCATTGGGATGCAGTAGTGTTTGCCCTGAAAATGTGGAGACATTATCTGTACGGTACCAAGTGCGTTGTGTTCACCGATCATAAGAGTTTGCAGCACATACTCGATCAGAAAGAGCTGAATATGAGGCAAAGACGTTGGTTAGAATTGTTGAGCGACTACGACTGTGAGATTCGATATCATCCAGGAAAGGCGAACGTGGTGGCTGATGCCCTGAGTCGAAAGGAAAGAAGCAAGCCGCTTACGATAAGTAACGGCCTTGTTATGACTATAGGGTTAACCTTCCTAAGATGATTTTAAGTGCTCAATCGGTAGCCCGAAAAGGAAGAGATCTTCATCAATGAAGACTTGCGTGGAATGGATTAACAAGTCTGAACTCGCGCCGACGGAAACGCTTCAGCGTAAACAATCGAAGTGGATTCCGTGTCTTGAGGGATTAGGGCCTTGATTTATGCATGAGTCGCATTAAGTCAAAGTATTCATCCACCATGGATCTATAGATGGTATCAGGACTTGAAGAAGTTATAGTGGTGGCTTAACATGAAAGCAGAGATTGGCACTTATGTCAGCAAGCGTTTAACATGTGCAGAGGTTAAGATAGAATATCAGAAACCATCTGGTTTGTTGGTTCAACCAAAGATCCCAAAATGGAAATAGGAGAGGAAAATTATCAAATGGACTTTGTGACAAAACGGCCGTAAGAACAGCGGCTGGCAGGAACACGATTTGGGTAATTGTTATCGTCTCACTAAATATGCTCATTTCTTGCCTCTATTGAGAGAAGAATTGTCACGTTAGAAAAAATTGACGAGACAAATACTTGAAGGAAGTTGTCTAGAGGCATGGAGTGCCGGTTTCTAATCATCTCTGAATCGCGATGGAAATTTACTTCACATTTTTGGAAGTTCTACATAAAGCATTAGGTACTGATGGATATGAATACAGTCTTCCAGCCAGAGGGACCGATGGTCAAAGTGATGAGAAAACCTTCAGAACGTTAGAGGATATTGTTACGTGCTGTGATACTCGACTTTGGGAAAGGTTGGGAATAAAACACTTACGTTTGGTAGAATTTTATTTATAACAAACAGTACTTACCAGCATTAAGACTACTAAGTTGATGGCATTGTGGGGCAAAACGTGATGATCACTATCTGCTGGGATGGAAGTTGGAGACAGTAGCTCACTGGACCCAGAGATCATCCACAGAGACATCCGAGGAGAATAGTTCAACTCAAGAGCCATATCCAAGCCGCCCGGTGGATCGTTCAAAAGAGCTTTGCCAAATGTAAGACGAAAAACCTCTTGAGTTTAAAGTAGTGAGATAAGGTCATGTTTGGATTAGTGTCTATTGGGAAAGGAGTTGATACGTTTGGCAAACACGGGGAAAGTGAACCATCGTTATATTGGACCCTTTAAGTCATTGCCAGAAGAGCGAACCGTTGCTATCGTCTAGGAACTCCCAGAGAGGTTGAGTAGAGTTCATAGTACGTTTTACGTCTCGAAATTGAAGAAATGCATGGCTGATGAACCGCTCGCTATACCATTGGATGAGATCCAAGTCGACGACAAACTACATTTCATCGAAGAACCTGTCAAGATCATGGACCGTGAGGTTAAGGATCTGAAAGCAGAGTACGTATTCACGATCTGTCAATTTTTTCTCAGTGCGCTGGGAACTCCAGGAGAGGTCTGAGGTTCACTGGGAGCGTTGGAGACCAAATGCCAAAAGAAATTACCCGCACCTATTTCACCAACTAGCACCCGCTGCAGGGGTTGAGTCCCTAGACTTTTGAGGACAAAGCTTCTTTAACGGGGAAAGAATGTGACAACCCGAGAATTTCCGTTCATCAAGTTAGCCGTTTCCGTGTAGCAATTTGAATTTTTTTATGTTTTGTTTAGTTTCACCGTTTAACCGGGAAGTTGTTTCGTTATTATCTGAGAATCGTCTCCGGGAGCGAACCGGAAGACAACGAACGGTTGTCGAGTATTTTCGCAATATCCGCGTTTTTTTGTTTTTAAGCAATATTTATAACTTTTCGTAATTTTTCGGTGTTTACCGTGTACTCGTTTCGTTTTGGTTATTTACGTTTGCTTACGTATTTAATTTAAAACTTGTACATGTCTTCTTGCTATTTCTTGGTAATTAATTCACCAACTAGCTTATTTTATAGAATGTTTGGAACAATATTTGGTCAACCCTTTTGTGCAAACATGATACCATCGTGGTGGGCATGTATTACATGCTTTGCCATGGGAGCCTTTTTTGAATTGCATACAAGTTAATACAGTACCCTTTCATAACTTCGCTATGTGACAATGGCCCTACCTAAGCCATACTTTGTTAGTATCATTTTGGTCCCCTTGGGCACCTTTGTCTTATTTTCGGTACTCTTACACACACACTAGCATTGTGTGTGGTTTTGGCTAGTTAAATATACAAGTTACTCATTTGTATCTCATTCACTTCACACACACATAAACTTCACTTATTTTTCTTCCTTTTTCTCTCTATTTGCCGAACCAAACCACCACCCCAAAATCTTTCATTATTGATCTTTGTCATCCACTTGAGATATATTGTTAGTGTTGATTGTTTGTTTCATAGGTAATTTGTAAAAACAACCGTCTTGGGTTTGTTCTTTGATTTCTAATCTACCTTCGGTCGTGTTTCCTTTGTAAGTATCTTTATTTTTCCATAAATAAGTTTGTACTTTTGCATTCCTTATGATATCCCGAACATGGTGTACATAGCGGATCGTTGTAAAAGCAATTATCTAGTTTTCTATAAAATTCATGTCTCAAAGTTTAAATATTTTTGTTTTATAAATAGAAAGAAAATAAAAATGTAGTTGTAACTTTAGCATTTAAAAGGTTTAATTATGATTTTGTTTGATTTATAATATTGCATATTGTTGAGGTGTATCGTTTATGTAGATTTATCGTATAATTGTTTTGAATATTGTTGGCGAAAAGATTAAGTTAGATGTTGGATTTGTTATAAGCGTAAATTGAATGTCGAAGAGGTTTAGGTTTAGAACGGACTTGTTGCAATATTTGCGGTGTTGTTGAAAATATGACGGGTATACTTGCGAGTCAATAAAAGATGCACTTTGTAAAATAGATAGTTTCACGAGTCGAGATTTATAAAAATGGAAAATCTATATTTTTAGAAAGGTCATGCCGAAATTTCGTAAACTTTATAAAAGCGTCGAAAATATACTTTTATTATCAAACTTATGATAAAATGTAGAAAAACGCAAGTATACATTTTTAGTTATCGAGTCAACGTTGATGTGTCGGGACACTAAAAGACGAAATACACTAAAAGACGAAATACACTAAAAGACGAAATACACTAAAAGACGAAATACACTAAAAGACGAAATACACTAAAAGACGAAATACACTAAAAGACGAAATATTTTCTAAAATGTTTTGAAGTGTCGAGACTTGTCAAAACTTATAACTTTCGAAAGTATGTTTTAAAAAGAGATACGCCGTGTCTACTTGTGCTTGGATGATCAGTTCTTGCGTTAAGCGTTATCTGTTGTACATCATTCTTAAACGACAACTATATGATAGGTTGTCGCTAGAACCGTGAGATTTGTTTTCGCCTGATTGATTCCTTTGATTACTACCCGTATAAGGTGAGTTCATAGCCCCACTCTTTTACTCGTTTTGAATAAATGTTTTATAACTTGGGGTGAGAAACATTGCTTGTTTTTAAAACTGGACACAAGTACTTTGCGTGAGATTTTCCCTGTTTTAGTGTTGCCTAAGTAGCGTTTAGACCACTAATGCCCACACTTTCATGAAACGTCAATCTCTTGACTAGAGGATACGGGTCGAGGGAGCGCGGGGTTGTTATAATAAGTTTATTGGATTCTATTATCCTATCAGGGTGAGTATGCGCTCACTACCCACGGGGTGCCGATAAACGGATACTATACCATGTCGAACGTAAGAGGTATCTCTTGTGTCAGATACCTCGGAGGGGCTTGTTTCTAAACTAGCAATGTACTGCTTATAACGTCAATTAGCTTCTGGTGTCATGAGCTTAGTGCCAACGTAAATACCTTTTTTATGTGAAGTTGTATTTGTTTATAACTGTCGCGATACGTGTTGATATCTTGTAGTTCCAATAATTAAAGTTTTGAACTAAACCTTATGAATTCACTCAACTTTGTTGTTGGACTACGTTTTAAGCGCTTTTTTTATCAGTGTGCTTAGACATGGATGCTGTTGACTTGACTTATGTGAAGTCTATTTGCCGTACGATGTACAAGAATTTATCTATGTTTTAATACCGTTGTTGAACTAAATCAAGCTTTCCGCTTTTATAACAGTTGTTGAATCCTGTAAAATCGTATTGATGTTAAAACTTAATTATTATTTTTTTCAATCTATGCAACGGTTATGTTCTATTTTCAAAACGTACCCCTTAGAGGTGATCTTTATGCTTTGTACTTGAGTGATGATCAATCCAATGTCACGCCTTCCGGACACATTCCACGGACTTCGGTCCGAGGATCCAAACCAACACCTCAAGGATTTCCTTAAACTTATGGACTCACTTGACCTTGATGATGACAATAGGGAAAGAACGCGCCTGCATTTATTTCAATTTTCCCTTCGCGATCAAGCTATCAATTGGCTTGAACGTCTTCCAGCAAGATCCATCACCACATGGGAGGATCTTACTACCCGATTCCTTGCTCAATTCTTTCCACCGGGAAGGACCGCAAAACTCCGCAACAATATCCTGATGTTCCAACAACATCATAGAGAATCTCTATCCGAAGCATGGACTCATTTTAAGGACTTATTCCAAAAAGTCCCTCATCATGGCATAGACCTTTGGCTCCAAGTCTAAGTTTTTTATGACCATGTCAATCCCGTCACAAGACGAACGATTGACCAATCGACCGGTGGTAAGCTTCGTGACCTCAACGCTGAAGAATCCTGGGCATTATTAGAGGACTTCGCCCTCTATGACAACGAAAGTTGGAACGACCCAAGGGATTTTGCTAAACCGGTCAAGGCACTCGCTTTGCCTCAAGATGTCCCGAGTATATCCGACCGCCATCTAATCGAGCTCGAAAATCAAGTCCAACGCTTGATGGAAGCTTATCTTGCTCCCACTCAAACCATTCAAGTGAACAAAGTCTCTTCCTCATGTTAGACTTGTAGTGGTCCCCACAACACTTAATATTGCATGAAAAATCCCGATCAAGCTTTTGTTGACTACGCATCCTCGCGTACAAATGAAATTGGAGGTAAGAGGTTCACTTCGAACTAAATTTCAATGATGTCGCCAATGCCTGGAAGGAGAAACCAAAATTCAACTGGGCACATACCCAAACCTTCACTAACCCGCAAGGCGGATTGGTCTCCATCCACTCCTCTAGTTATCAGACAAAGCTTAAAAAGGCATTGCTTGATTTCGACTCTCACTAGGAGAAGAGATTATCTCACCTAAAAACCCAACTTGGACAACAACAAGACGACATGATTGGAAAAATTAATCTTCTTTGGAAAACTATTTTCGAAAAGCTCAATGACGCATCTTCCCCCGAAAATGCAGGAAATTCCATGGCCCCCAAAAGCATTGCAGCAATTAACCATGCCAAAAGGGAGGAACTCAAAAAGAAAGGAATTTAAAACCCATCAAAATTGCTCTCCCCAAAATCTCTCTCCCGCATCCATAAAAGAACTAAACAAAAAATCCGTCATCTCCAAAACGCGTTTATTTCGTCAATTCAATCGTTATCCTAAGCATGGATAGTGATACGAAAGAAGAAGACTTCTCATCGACCAAATCATGCGATCTCAACCTCGGTGGTATGGTAAAAGGGAAAGAAGGGGTGAAGGAGCAAGGCAAGGAAGAAAATGAAGTGGAAACCGACATGGAAGTAGATGAAGTAATTGAAGAAGAAGGAGAGAGTGAATTTGAGACTGATGAGGAGATTGAAGAAATACTCGAAGAGGAGGAAGATGACAAAGATGGTGAAAACTTTAACTTATTCCCAACTATAGAGGAACTAACACATCATGAATGGCTATTAAAGAACCCTCGACCTCCGTGGGTAAAGGCAAGGATAAGAGCCGGAAGCCCAAACAATATCAAAATCTCCTGCATGGTCGGTCACCTCTTCAAGGGACATGCTTACATAGACCTAGAATCACCAATCAACATCATGTCTAGGCGCCAATATAATCAGATCATGACTTATAGGCTTAGATCAAGGCAGAAACCGTCAAACCCCTATAAAATTAGCAACTTTGTTGGAAGAATAAGAGGCCTAAAGGTTTTTATAGGAAGCTTCACCTATGAATGCGACTTTAAGATACTACAAGATACCACTAGCATTATCGATCACCACCTTGGAGAAATGGTTTTTGGAAGACCCTTTATTGATGAAACCGGCATTGTCTACAATGAAGAAGAAGGAACGGTCATGTTTGAGCAAGATGATAAAAAAATCACATTTAAAATGCCTCGCACCATGGAGGTATTCAAGAAAATAAAACTTATGGGATTGAGCACCGATTCCACACCCCCGTCCGCCCACGAAGAAAACTTTGGCCATGGAAGGACGTACTACTACTAAAGCTTACTTATCGAATATGAGTACAAGCAAGACGGAGGTGATAGGAGGGGAATTAGGCATTTAATGAGGTTAGAAAAAGTGATAATGGATAACAAAGGAGAAGTCACATAAGGACGTGTGACTTCGAGTCTAGCTACAAGACTCGTTAATAAAGAAAAGCGCTTCTTGGGAGGCGACCAAATTTACTTTTCCCGCAAATTAGGAGTGTCATGTGTGTTTTAATCTTCATAGTTTGTTTTATTATGTTTGAACTATCTTGTAATCATGCTTTGTATTGTCTTTAAACTCGTCTTAATTTCAATCAAAGGTATTTTGTAACAATAAGTGTAGGGGAATTTATCCGGCTTTTGAGCCAAATTCAAACATGTTAAATGAATTGTTTAGATTAATTCGCGTCAGTTTTGAGTCATATGATTGAATTGTTAAATCTCAGGTTTTATGCAGCCATTTGTACAGGAATTAACTTATGGAATCAATTAGAGGAAAATTTTCATCAAAATCAAAATTTTCGTTTTCACAGACTATGGAGACGGCGTCACGATTTACACGCGACGCCGTCACCACGACACCTGTGACGGGGTCACAAAAACCCCGACAACGTCAAACGCCCAGGTTCAGAAAACTTAAAGTTTTTAATTATTTTTGAAAATAAAACTTGCATAACATTTAATATATGTATTCTTCTGTTATAAACCTGCAAAACCTAATGAGTTTAACAATTCTCTCATCCTATCTTTACTGCTTTATCGAGTCAAACCCTAAATTCATATTGTATATTTGTCTATCGCACATTTTATGCTTGGTATAGTTGTCTTTGTCTTTGATTACAGGTTATATTTGATGAGAAGAAGCTTGGAAGTTCTTAGGAAGTTTCATTGGATGATTCTCGGAGGACGATTTAACCAGTTATCGCATGTTTCTTCTCCATTATTGAGTAAACCAGGGGAGTACTAGTTTCTTTTCCCTTATTCGTTTCAACGGGTACTTCTAGAGAACATTGGGGACAATGTTCAACTTAAGTGTAGGGGGAAAATAAGCCTTAGAAACTATTCTTTCATTTGCCATTTGCTTTGTCCTTAAAATGATGGGTAATATATCAAAACATAGCATAAGAGGTAATTTTTACCCAAATTTAAAATTTTTTATGACACATACCGATGAAAACCAAGTATTAATAGCGTCTCATGGATAGGAATTTATATGACTAGCATAATAACCCTCAGAATTCCACCCCAAAAATATGAGGTTCGCCCTTAGATCTTTAGGAATTCAGGTACCCATCGTTGGTAACCCAAGATGATTTTATCTTTACCCGGTTCGAGTTAAGGTTGATCTGCAGGCGTGCATGTCTATTCTGTCGTTACGGCCATGTATGCATTGCCTTGTCGCCTTTTCTGGAATGTCTGGTGTTAGTAAAATTCATATGAGTGTACCGGTAACATATTAAATTCTAGAACTTGTTATTGTGATGCATCCCGAGACCGCATAGTAAGTATTAGGATTTGCTTAATAAAAGGCATTAGGATTAACCCATGTTTTAAACTTGTAATTGTTATGATGGTCACACCGATCATATAACTATCCCACACCCTTGCCATGCACTCACCTTTAGTGCAGGATACCCCTAGTATAATGTAACACCCCCATTTTTACATATAGCAGCGGAAGCTAATCTGGGGTATTACTTCAAGGTACAACAGTCATAATCATAGAAAACGAATCAAAAAGAGTCGTTTTTTAAAATAAGTTATCATTTATTATTTCTTCAGAGTTTTTACAAACGAAGGTTCCCAAAATATATCAATAAAGTATTGAATGATAATGGATTTATTCCATCTACATGTCCTCCCACTCCCCCTCCAATAGTTACCTGAGATAAAACATGCTAAAAAGTCAACACAAAGGTTGAGTGAAATCCATAGGTTTAAGTTTAATAATTTGAATGCAAGTGCGATATTGGGTTACATTGATATACACCCGTTATTGAAAACATATTTATTATTGCCATTAGCTCATGAATTCGAAGCCTTAGGGTATGGTGATACGTTATTGCCCCTACGGGTACCTTTGCCAAAATACCTGCGCGATTTCTAATGATATGCAATTGGTTACTCGTAACTGGGTACACCAACGGGGAGTCTAGCCCAAATAGATCTATTCACACCATTCGCGCTTACTACGTAGAGTAATTAACGGATCATGATTATGGGGACTTAAAGGTAAAGTAGTTACTTAGGCAATAGTAAATTGAAATAGCATACAGAAATAATTGCATTCATGTTTATAGCGATGTATCTCCCACCGGTTTAAAAAAGATTGAAATGCGATGCTATGAACATACCTTAACGGATTATAGGGAAAATGATAGCAAAGTATATGGAATGAAAGTAAATCGGCTTCGTCACGGGCAACCTGGGGTAATATATGTGAAGTCTTAGTTTGATTGAATATGTAATATTTTACATCGATGTTGGTTTTAATATAAAAATTATCATAACACCGTTCGGGCCATCATAATTCAGAAGTCATTCAGTAAACGTTTGAGGAGTAAGGGGCACATAAATCGTAAACCCAACAACGTAGTCAGAACGAAGATACAAGATGAAACCCCTTAATATGAAACTCCCTAGTATTGTGGTACGATATGGATCGGGGACATGATTTTTGAAAGCACATCGATGATGAATGATATAATAGTTACAACATAAGCAGTTTTAAGCGTTTTATTCAATATCTGGAAATGTTAAGCACGTCAAGCGTTAATTAAAGTTATGTCTTGTAATGTTTTGAACGTGTTTTTTTAATACTCTTTCAAAATGTTAACATTAGACCCTTTAGTTTGAAAGTGTTATAGATATACTTGGAGTTTGCACTTTTACGACTTTGGTCCCCTTTTAAACTTTTTAAAGATATACAAGCAAATAACCTTAACATTGTAAAAGTGACATAATAGACCCCCTGTAGTTATAAACTTTGAAATAATGACATTTTTAGTCCATTTAGTTTATAAGTTTTTCGAAAGGTTAAACATATATACCCCTTGCATGGATAATATTTACAAAACATGTCCAAATTGCCATGCAAGCTTATTTTAACATGTCAGATAGACATTTATAAGTTAAAATAAACCTAAAATATGAAAATTAACGGCAATGCAATTTAAAATAACGATTCTTAACTAGAAGCAAAACATGTCCAATTAGGGATTAAACGAAAACCCCGGGTTTATGTTCAAATCTTTCATGACTTATTCAAAGCACTTATTTTATAATGTTAGTTTAATCTATTGGGATAGATTATAACAATAGTTTACAAGCTTAGCTTATAGATTAAGCAAAAACATAAAATTAGGGTTTCGGGTGTACGGTTTTGGATCAAAAAGGTAAAACACATAGGTTTTTGAGTTCAAAGCTTTATATTATGATTTTAGCATGATCATAATAAACATTATGACGGCAATAATACAGAATATAAGTTAGAGAACTTGGTATTGGAGCTAATAGCTTAGAACGGGTCGAAAATCAGGACTTTTAGCTTCGTAACTCCTAGAAAAACGACTCTCGGTCTTCGTAACTTGTTTCTTTTGCTTAAACTTCTTGTTCTTGATCTTTCTTGGACCCCTTATGATTTCTTAAGAAAAGTATTGCTGCTATGTAAGGGTTATAGAGAAGGAAGTGGGGGATGAGTCAAATGAGTGTTTAAGGATTAATTATAGGCGAAATGGACATGTGAGGCCAAAGGGAGGTCAAGTGACCAGGAGAGGACATGTTGGAGTCTAGAGGTGATAAGGAGGGCATATAGGATGTTTTTTTAAGCTAGAAACTAGCTTTGTATGTTGTTTACTCCATGTGTTTCCGCGCATAAAAGAAGAAACAAAGACATGTGCCAATTTTATAGTAAAAAATGGACTAGATATTTATGATAGGTATCTCTGTAACTAGTAGGGATGAAGTAGCTTAGACCAATGATGGTGCTTGTTTGCAATATAGAACTTTAAAATGGGTTAAAATGAGAAAAAGGTGTATACGGGTACATTTAGGGCTCATTAGGGTTCGGGTTGAGTTTTCTAGCTTGTAATTCGTGTACATTTGATTAAGAATGATAGGTTACTGATCATAAGACTTATATTAAGGATTATAATCAAAAGTTATAGGTGTATGGGGTTTAAAAAGGTATAAAAAGAGTTAATTAAATGTGTCAAAAGTTTCCAATTAGGGCACAATAGGGTTTCTAGGTTTATCTGTAACACCCCCCAAAATTGGGTCGCAATCTGAATAGAATTTCCCGTGGAGCGATATACTTCATTATCCCAAGCACAAACAGTAGAAAACACCACTACCATATGACGCTTTGAAAAGAAATCTAGTAAATATGACTCCAAGCACATCACTTATGTCAACAACTTTTCACCAGAGAAAAATAAGCAAAAAGTGTCAACAATAAAGTTTGTGAGTTCGATAGGTGATTTTTGTAAGTATTATGTAAATCCCAAACCTATAAATAAAGGTTTACTGTGATTACAAGTTTGCCCATACAAGACTTTCAACCATAAACTACATATAAGGTTATCCTTATAAAAAATCCCAAAATGTTTCAAGAATAATATTGTAAATGAACACGATATCCTAAAATTTACCAATAAGATATTATAAAAGATCACAATAATCCCAATTAGTTTCAAGTAAGATATTATACTGCACACAATATCCAAAAATGTTTCAAGTATAACAAATATATGAACACAATAACCCAATAAGTTTTCAAGTATTTTAAAAAAGAAATGATTACGATTACTCTAAGTTCATGAAACTGACGTAGACTGTAATTTTAATGCATTCATATCCTACATGGTATAACGTTTCGTTAGTTCGATCTCGAACTATGAGAGCGTAATCACCCGAACTGGGGTTTGTCAAGCCTCCAATAATCTATTATCATAACCATTCGCCGCTCACCCTCCAGAATTGATTTCCAGTTCATGAAACCTAAGCTAATCCGTAATATTCGAGTAAAAGTCAAGTGTGTGTTACGTCAAAAGAAAACCAAGTATTGTATCTCACGCATGACAATAAAAATTGCAATAAATCAATTTTAATCAACCGTGTAAATGCATTTGTAGTAAACAAGCATGTTCTCAACCCCAAAACTTATAAAATGAATCATTAAAAACGTGAGTTATGAACACACTCAAGTGAGCTAATGATCAATATATCACGCAAAATGCGTCCGATAATCGCGAAAGCAACCTAATCCAATATATGGTCGAATCAGTACTCAAGTACGTTGTCTAACAACTACCATATACAATCCTATATAGTTATCATCATATTATCGTTCGGGCTATCATAATCAAGAGGTCATGACATGACGTACGAGGAGCTAGGATACTTTAAATCGTAAATCCAACAACTCGTCGATACGTCATCCGAAGAGGCCTCATTATGAAATTCCCTAGTAATATAGCACTTTGATAACTAATAACACATATATCTCTATATAGCTATATCACCATCTAATCGTTTTAGCGAAATCATATTTATAAGGTAAAAACGTTTATAATTACGCCTTTAGCAAAAATGACATAACTTTGTCGTTTTTAGTCCGTTTCTCGCGTTTCTTACGCCCACGCTTTCGTAGTAAGACGAGTGATCATAAAATCACATTTTTAGGTTTTCATGATTCTGATGTGAATAGTGTTTTACTGTTCATTACAGATTATAACTTATTAACGCAAAACCCGTAAATGCCGTATCTTATTCGTTATACTCCGTTTTTTTAGGATTCTTTCGAGCAGTTCTTGTATTGAAAAAGTTTTTATCATAATTAATGATGTTTTATAAAGTATAAGATTTCTGTGTGAATAGTACTTTTTAAAAAAAATGTTTTATAAAAGTAGTTAACTATCGTAAACTTGTAAAATAGCGTAATCTCTTCTTTATTAATCGGTTTTCAAGTTCTTTAATGACCACACGATCCTTATATCATGTAGTATTTTATAAAATCATAAAACATATATGTAAATTTCGAATTACAAACAGCCCCTTAAGATATTTTTCTCAAAATGTGTTTAAAACTTGTTTTTAGGACTTTTTAGCTTTACCACTTTGTTACAAACCCATTAGAACTCAATATCTTATTCTTACATATATTAAGTCCATTATGGTCAAGTTTGTCCAAGATATCAAGATAACAAGTGTTCTAATCTCACTTTAATCAAACCATTAAAGAAACCCTAAATGGTGATTTAGCTAAATAAAACATACAACACATACAATCATAAGTATGAATACATAAAAGTCTTATTTACCCTTGATTGATATGTAGTATGATGGACCAAATAAATCCAAACCCTTTGGTTTAGATCCAAAAACACAAGCTTGCACCAATGGAAACCTAGATTAGTTTTGAAACCCAAATCTCCAATCTTGTGCTCCAATTACTTCAATAAGGTTAACCAATGCTTATAAACACCTTAGAAGGTCTAGGAAATGATTGTGTATGCTTGTATAAGTGGTAGAAAAAGTTTTATGGGGGATTGTGTAAAGGGGTGTTCTTGAGCCATGGCATGTATAGATGAAAATTGGAGAGAAATTATTGTGTATTACACCTAGGAATGTGTTTTGTATTTTTTTCTTACTAGTTAAGCCTTTATATAGGGCTTAACAGGTTAAGAAACTCTAAAAGTTAAGTTAACTAGGGTTAAGTTAAAGAAAAATATCTAAAAGATATTTTTAGATAAATATCTAATAAATATCTTATAAATAATATAATAAATTAATCTTATAAATATCTAGCATAATATCTCCCTTGTAAATATCTTGTTTAATTAAACGCGACTAGTGACCATGGTTTGATGAACAAAGATGACAATGTACAAAACATTTAAAATTTGTAGATCATAAGAATAATAGCGAGACATGGTCGTAAATTTGTTTTACGATGCTCAAAACGATTAACGAACGCACGATCAACCGTTGACTCCGAATCGACAAAAAGAAAAATAATCAATTCTTCTCCAAAGATTTTTCATAATAAAATACGAAAATATTCATAAGCGACAAAAAAAAATTATTAAATTTCGAACAGCCGTTCATGAAACTCTTAAAATAATATTTTACGACATCGGGCACATCGACGTCATGAACCTAAAACACGGTGTTAATATTAGCTCTTTGTATAATTGGAAGTAAAATGATGACATGATTAGGAATAAGATTATAATGTTTAAATTAACTTATTACAACTATTTTAGTGTTGGGTTTTGGGTTTCAATGGATAAAAATCAGAACAGTCATGGTTTAGAAACTAGCTCGGTTTTAGGGTTTAGGGTTTTGAATTAGGGTTTTGAGTGTAAAAAGTTGTATGAAAGCTTATGAATAGAATAATTAGGGTTTACACATTGTATATTGAGTGTAGTAGCTTGTACACAAGTGATGGTGAAGAAATTAAAATGAAAACGGAGGTAAAACGGCTATTTTAGAGATCATGCTTAATGACTTGTACATTGAGCTTTTAAGGACTTGTACTTTGACTTGAAGAGATTTTATATTTCAAATGAGATGTTATATTACTTGTACATATGCTTTAGTAGCTTGTGCATTCACTTTAGATGTTAACCTTTCATGAAGTTAGGGTTTAGAGGCATACGATAACGGTTTAAAGCCCGTTTTGATATAATGTTGCAAATGACACATTATATGAGTAATGTACTTTGTAAAAATGATATTATGATATTGACTTGACATGTTATGATGATTGCTTGACATATATGAAGATAGGATTGCCATAGATAGGTTGCGTGAGTCCGTTAACTTTAGTTATGCAAGAAATGTTGCACATTGAGATATTGGCAAAGTAAGTAATGTAATAAAGCGAAAAATTTCCTTGGAAAAAAGGTGAGTTCATATATAATAGATAGATTGTACATTGCATCTTAATAGATGGATACTTACATTGATGAAAATTGCGGGTTGTTATATACAACCCCAAAGCCTACCTTTGACACGGTTCCTCGTAATTATTCTAATTAATCTGACTAAAATGAAGATGCATTGTCACCCGACACCCTAAAAACTAATCGATACAACCCAATTGCCTATCCCAACTTTATATGTACTCACCTTATAGTACATTAATGTGTTTAACCCAGTACTCATTGAGTAACATGGTAGCTAAGCCTTTCCTTGTAAATACTGTTTTGGGACGACTAGGATTCATGGTAGTATTTATTTCGCGAAAGAATGGGGAAGAAAAGTTAAGTCAATACCCCCATATATTTGTTAGATGATATCCATGTTATTTTGATCCACCTCAAATCGGGTCATTAGATAGATTGTAAATATCGAGCATGTAAAATCTTAAGTGTAGGGGTACGTATTATAAACCCCATGTGATGTATTATGTTATATAAAAAGAAGAAGAGAAAAATAGAAAAGAAAAATAAAAAGATTGATGTAGAGTTGTATAGAGTTTGTATATCTTTGTCTGAGTCTTGGCTTAGCAACCAAACCAAAGTGTATTCGTGTAAATAATTAGCTAACCATTCCACTCCAAATTCACCCAAAGTCACCACCCAAATGTATCCCATCCATTTTCGTTTCCATTATATGTTATCTTACACCTACACCCCACAACCCTTTGATAAGTGTAAAATACACATATCCGTTTGTACCTAAAATGACCCAATTAATCCCAAAATACACTAAAAATGGCAAAGATATGCTTGTTTTTGTGTTTTGTGTGTGCAGGTACGGAAATATCAAAAATCACAAGAAAACCGTCAAAAACGGGCAAACACGGACACGAGAAACGGAAGAGTACAAGAGAGCCAAAGATTCAAAGCCAAAGTCAAAGGAAGTCAACTTCAGTCAACTATGGGTCAACAGAAGTCAACTCATTAGAAGACAAATCCCAAATGTTACCCAAATAGTCCCTCAAGTTTCAAAAATCACACAAATGGTCCCTAAACCTAAATGGGCCATACCCGGATCTAAAAGCCCAAAACCCTAAACCCATTTCCCTTTTATAAAATCCAAGACTCAACATTGCCTTTCATAAAGTTTTTTTAACACAACAACTTTAATAAAACCACCACATGGAACCAAATCTTGCAAAAAGCCCAAAGTTTAAACTTGTTTTACCCGTTTTATAGTTAAAAAGGGCGCGAAGCCATTTCACTATTCACCCGTCTTCCCCATTTTTACCTTGGGTCAAAATCAAAGGGCTTTTGGAAATTGAGGGTCAAGGAAGACAATTCATGGAGTCTATAACATAATGGCAGGGTCAAATTAGTCATCTCTATGCATTCATTAGCTCACTTAGCAAAGGAATATCGCGTGGATGTGGGAAAGCACACAAGGATGATGGATTTTGCTCTTTAAGCACTCACAAAACTAGCACAAGCTGTCACATCAAAGGAATGACAGCTTGGCTATCCGTGTGAGTACCACTTGATCAAACGGCTAAGAATCATCCTCCAATGATTAATTGAGTGTACGGGCAAGATTAAAAGGGGCGTGGGAAGCAAGGCAAGGCCTAGAATCTTCATCAACAGGCTATAAATAGCCCTCACTATCACACACACATGGCATCTAGTTTTTTAGTAGCTTTAGGATTTAGCTTAAATTCTCATTTTTAGCTTATGTATTTTCTTTTTCCAGCTTTTGTAATTTCCTTTTAAAGTAATGTAAACCAGCTTTTATATTAATGAAATACAAATTCACTTTGTCATAAGCTCTCTTGTTTTCTACTCATAAAACTCTCATTATTTGTGTATGACTCATAAGCTAATAATAAGCTCATTTTCAGCTCTCACTAGTCTATAAGCTAGTGATTGAGCTTGTTTAATTCAGTCTTAATAAGTATTTAAATCATAAAATCAGTTAATCCTATTTACCTTTGCTTTTGGACTTATGAGCTTTTGGAAGGAGAGCCAGTTAAGAAAGGGCTCTCAAGGACTTATATTGGCTTATTTCTAATAAGCCAGAGCTGTTGATTAAGCTCAATTGAGCCTTAGCTTTTGTTTAGCTGAAGCTTAAAGTAAGTCTTCAATTAATTTCTTAAGTTCTTTAATATTTAGTTCAATTTATGCTTAATAGTGTAGATTTGTTTAATAGCTTTATCTATTTGCTTATTAGTGCTTATTTACCTTTATTCTAGCTTATTAAGTGTGTTTGATTATCTGTTTTTAGCTTAAGTGTTATAAATCTTAGTATTTTCATTGCTGTCATAAAATCTATAAAAAACAAAAAAAATATAGTAAGCATAGTAATAGATCTTTGATTTCTAGTTAATCCAGTTGTTAGATCATGCTAGTTAAGCTTATTTTAAGCTAAATATTATCTGGTATCAAAGGTTTTTAAGCTAGTATTCATTTTCAAGCTCTTTTCAAATATGTCATAGTAGTTAAGGGGTGTTTGGTTTAGCCTTGTTTGACCACCAAAAGTAAAAGTAAGCTCTTAATTTTACTTGAGTCAGTTTCATTTTCACTTATAATCATTAGGAAAAGCATTTTCAAAAGTTAGTTTTCAAAATCTAAAAAGTTAGGGCTTAATCTAGTTATCTCAGCACCAGGGCACTTTTCTACCTTATTTTGCTTGCTAAAATTTGATCTAAGACTTGTTAAGGCTTGATTGGTGTTTGCTTTGTGTTCAATAGCACTCAAATAGAGTGTATAATGCAGATTAAATCATTTTGGACATCTGCATATTAGTTTTTGCCAAAGGACATTTGCATATGCAGTAGTAACCTTTGTTACTACTGCTGTCCTTTTTGGTTGCTTTTAAGCTAGTTAATATAGGATTTAGGATCTTAATTTTAGCTAGCTTATAGATTAGATATAGCTTATCATATTTTAAGTCTTGCTTTTCAATTTCTAGCTTGAACATTAGGGTAATTTAGCTTTTAAAAGTTTTAAAAATCCAAAAAAGACAAAAAACAGTAGGAATAGAATTTAGCTTCTTAAATTTAGAATTTGAAGTTGTAGTATCTTATTTTCTTGTTTAAACTTATAGCTTATAGTTAGGATAATTAGTTTTCAAAAGCTCAGCTTCTATCATAGCTTATTAAGTTTTCTAGCTTATTTGGTTTTTGAGTTTCTAGGTTAAGTTCCTGAGTTTGCTGTTTTTAATCATAGATTTAGATATCTTTAAGTGTTAGTTGTTAAAATAGCTTGTTAGATTCAGTTTCCTTACATCATAAGCTTTTAAGAACAGCTTTTAGTTTCAAAAATGAGCTTAAATTGAGCTGTGTGCAAGCTTTTTAGTAAAAATTAGCTTTTTGAACCTCAAAAAGCTACTTACTGTAACAACAACTTCATAAGCTGTTTTTAAGCTTATTATTGAGTATGAGCTTATGTTGTCTTTTATTAAAGTTACTTAAAATAGCTTAATTTACAATTTTGTGTTTTCAGTTTTGCAAAATAAAAAAAAAAAGTAAAAAGGGTGTCTGCCAACCTCGAACCCAAGACCTCTCCCTCACATACCCAATGCGTTAACCGTTTTGCTTCAATAGCTCATCCAACCAAATTCCTTACCATTTAATTAATATAGTCATTTTTCAATTCATCGTTTATAATAAGCCGTGGCCTAATAAGCCACTTTCTCAACTTATTTGATAAGCTGAGTTGTGTCTTTTATTTTTCTAGTAATCTTTGTTGCATCATAGACTTTTCCTGAATTTTTCACATTTTTCCATTAATTATTTTATTTTTTAGGATTTTTCAAAAGTTTTAATTTTAGAAAATTCATAAAAAATAGAAAAAAGTTTCAAAAAATTACAAAAAAATAGTTTTTAGTTTTACAAAAATTACTTTTAGGTTTACATTCAGTAAAATCATTTTTACACCTTTTAGATTTTAATTTTGATTTTTAAGCTTTTATTTTTAATTTTAAAAATAGGATTTTATTTTTAAAAATAGTTAAAAATAGTTTTCTGAGTTTTTATGTTATTTTAGACTTTTCTAAGTTTAAAAATCATTTTTCTTAATTTTTAAGACTTAATTTGCTATTTTTTAGGATTTAATTAGATTAAAATAGATTTTAATTCATAATAAATTCAAAATTTATCAAAGAAAAATATTTTTCTTTTTCCTAAAATTATCTTTTGTCCTATTTTAGGTTTAGAATTTAGTTTGCATTTTTAAGTCTTATTTTGTCCTACTTGCTTATTTGTCGCGATTTATTCGTTCCGGTTAATTGTTTACTGATTAATTGCTCTTGTTTTCTCATTTTATTTGTCGCTTTTATTTAGTAGTTATAGATAATCAAACTTATCTTTTCTCTCATTCAAATCATAATCTAAGCTAAAGCAAGGTTTCAATTTCACAAGTCGTTGGGGAAATGACCCGGGTGATCATTCTTCCCGGTTAAATGTACGTATTATAAATTATATATATCTTTTAGAGTGAGCTTTTCTTAAGGGAGACTTTAGGAAAGTTTTTAACTTCTCTTTTGGAATATCATTATATATTTTATAGTATATAAAACTAGTATCAAGCACGTAAACAAGTATAAATTGATAAACATAAACAAGCAATCAACGATAAATTAAGCGTTCGAGATAAACAAACCAAACATTCAAATCTTTATAATAATGGCTAATACCCAAGGATATTAGCCCTCAAACGTCATAATCAATACAAGTGTAATAATTTAACTAAGGTAAACTAACCGAGTTAAACGAATGATACCAAAAATCAAACGATTACTCGAGTATAGGAGATTACAAAGTGTTTCCTACGGAATTAATAGCTTTGCATGACCTCTTTTGCTCTTCTTGTCTTCTAAAAATTGACTTTTGTGGTTAAGGTATCAAAAATATGATCAAGCACACCAAAAACCCGTTTTTAGTTTTTATATTTATAGGGTATCGAATTTGGTTGATACGGCGTATCAAAAAACTTAGATACGGCGTATCCGGAGTTTCTTAGATTAGGGACCCCGTTTAATCTCTTCCAAAATAGTTTATTACTCTAAACTGAATATGTAACACCCCCATTTTAGAAATATAGCAGCGGAAGCTAATCTAGGGTATTACTTCATGAATCACAGACATAATCATAGAAAACGACGCAAAAGAGACGTTTTAAAAAGATACGTTATCATTCATTTAAAATCAGAGTTTTACAAAGGCAGGTCCCAAAATCTAGAAACATTAAGTATGAATGATAACAGGTTTTAGCCATCTTCAAGTTCGTGCCACTCCGTGCCATGGTCTGCTTAGTTACCTGAGATAAACATGCAAAAAAGGGTCAACACAATGGTTGAGTGAAATTCATAGGTTTATGATTAATAGTTTAATACAAGTTCTAGTGTAATAATTGCACGAGCACAATTATTATGGAAAACAGTATTATCATGGAGAACAGTTGAATGCAAGTTTTAATGGTAAATGGGTTACGTTGTTATACACCCGTAATTGGTAATAATTATAACGAATACAATTATCATGGAAATGTGGTAACATTATTATTGCACCTAAGCTCATGACACCAATACGTTAACAGGGAAAATTATCGTAGTGACATTGGTTGAGGAACTATGTCCCTATGGAAAAGGTAACTTGCCAAGGTTACCCATTAGGTCAAATATAGTGCATTTGGCTACCCTATGAATGGGTATACAAACGGGAGTCGTCACCCCTAATAGATCTATTCACAATATTCGCGCTCACTCATAAGCAATTAATGGTTCATGATATGGAAATAATGGCACTGGAAGCTACTTAGGCAATAATATATCTGGATAGCATACAGAAAACACTTGCATTTATCGTAAAACAATCATGTTATTTAAAATTCATAGTTTAAGCATGTATCCCCCTCACAGGTTTATGAAAACATTAAAGAGATTGAAAAGCGAGGCTATGAACTCACCTTAACAGGGAAATCTGATTAACGGCAAAATTATATCAAAGGAAAGGCGTCTGTATGGTAGTACGATGTTATCTACTTGGGCGGAAAGTATATCAACTTGAAAGAAAGCAGCTTCGTCACATAACCTGGGATAATATGTCGAGTCTTAGGAAGATTGTACTCTAGAAATTTGATTCTAAGAGTTTAATATTGTTATAAGTTTGATTGGAGAGTTTGGAATTATTGTATCACCGTTTGGGCCATCATAATTTAGAGGTCATTTAGTAAACGTTTGAGGAGCTAGGGCACTTTAAATCGTAAACCTAACAACTCTGTCAGAACGTAATACCAAGATGAAACCCCTTAATATTAAGCTCCCTAGTATTGTGGTACGATATAGATTAGGGACAAGATTTTTAACCATAGTTTTAGCATGATCATATGAACATTATGAGGGTAAGAAAATAGAATGTGAGCTTATGGAACCTAGTTTTGAGCTTATAGCTTGGAAACGGGTCAAAATCGGGACTTTTACCTTCGTACGCCTAGAATAACGACTTCGGGGCTTCTTTTCTTGGAATTCTTTTGCTTCACTTCTGATCTTGAGACTTCTTAGGACCTTCTTGAGTAAAGAGTTGCTGCTATTATGGGTTATAGAGAGAAGAAGTGGGGGATGAATAAGAATGAGGGGTTTACCCTTTTATTTATAGTCAAACTCAACTTGGAGGCCAAGAAACTTAGTGCCCAAGCTTAGGACAGGTGGGGGTAATGTGGAGAGGCTAGGGACTGAGTTGGAGAGGCTAACATGTGAGTATGCAATGCTAGGATGCAAGGTGGAAGGTTGTGGAGGTGTTTGTGTGTCGCGGCTGAGATGAAGCCAACAAAGAGGTGAAGCACTTGTTTTGTGGCCATAGAACTCAAAGAGAGCCTTGTAAGATGCTTAGAAGAGAAGGAGGTGAGTCATTAAGGTACTTGGATGGAAAGCCAACTCTTGAAATGGGTCAAAATGAAAGGAAAGAAGTCGCGGGTTCAATAGGGCTTATTAGGGCTCAAATTGAGTTTTTAGGCTTACATTTCGTATACTCTTGTGATATAATGATAGGTATATGTTCATAAGACTTGTATTAAGGATTATTAATAAGGATTGATATGTGGTTCTGGTTTAAAATGGGCGAAAATGAGTAAAATAGGTCACGGGTTCATATGGTACGGGTTTAGGGTTTTCTTGGTTATTTTTCATGTACATTGGAGAGATAAGGGTGGATTAATGATCTTAAGGATTGTATTAAGATCTTAGATCACAATTTGGTTAATGGTTCATGATCAAAATGGGTGAAAATGAGTAAACGGGTCGTGTTTTGCAATTAGGGTTCGATTCGGGTTTTCTTGGTTTAATTATCGTCCATTGTTGTTATAATGATGCAATGATGATGGAATGTGATTTGTAATGTAGTAATTTATGTAATTACAACTTATTTGAGTAGTGGTTGAGGTTTAAAATGGATAAAGGTCAATAAATGGGTCTCGGTTTAGAAACTAGCTCGGTATAGGGTTTCTAACTTGGATTTCTTATAATTTCATGAATTAAGAATGAATATAGAATGTAATTGAAGTACATGACTTGCTTGTAACTTGTACTTGATGGATTGTACAAGTTTCCTTAGGAAAATGGAGGTAAAACGACTATTTAGATGTCGTGCATTAATGACTTATACATTCTGCTTTAAAGGACTTGTACCTTATTTTGGAGGAAAAGTATATTCAAATGAGATGTCATATTACTTGTACATCTTCTTTGATTGATTGTACATTCATCTTGGATGTTTACATTACCCAAAATTAGGGTTTAGGTAATAACGTTAACGGTTAAAGCTCATTTGGTATTAATGTCATGAAAACTACATTAAATTGATAACGTATATGATAAAATAGATAATAGATCATTGACATGACATATTATGATGTTTACATGATGTAAACATAGATAGAAATAGGCATAGGTCGTTGCGTGAACTTGTTTACTTTACAAATATAAACTATGATACGTAATAGGATGGAATGAAACGAAATTTTATTCCCATGAAAAAGTAGTACTTAATAAAGTAAGTAGATATTACATTGATAAAGATACTGGAAAATTATGGGTTGTTATATGTAAGGTGGTGGAGTGGTTTCAATTACCAAAGGAGGTGATGGAGGTGGTTCGGTTCACTATGGTAGTGACAAGGTGTTTTCTTGGAGTGCAAGGATGAAAGGAGGTGATGGAGGTGGTAGGGTGGCTGCTAGGTGGTGATAAGGAGGCTAGCAAGGTGGTAGATCATGGTGGTGTGAGGGTGGATGCTTGGTTCAAACTAGGTTTGAACTAGTTTAGGTGTTTCAGGTCAATTAGGGTTTTTAGATTAGGGTTTTGGATTTAGGATGTGCTAGGGTTAGGATTAGGGAGGGAAATGTGATTAAATATGATTCATTGGATTGCTTGTCCTTAGTGCTAAAGAGGTGGTACGAAATTCCTAAAGAAATGGAGGGAAAATAAGCTTATTTGAATTCGTGCTTTAACAGGTTGTACATTGAGCTCAAATGTGTTGTACTAGGGTTTTGGAGGGAAACATAATTCAAATATTATGCATTGTAACTTGTACACATGCCTTATTTGTTTGTACTTTTGGTTTGTATGAAAAACATTACATATAATTAGGGTTTTGATATAAACGTTAATGTATAAAGTTCGTTTTATAATAACGTTATAAAAAGTACGTTAAATAGATAACGTATGATAAAATGGAGTTTAAAACATATTTCTTGACATATTATAACGTTTACTTGGTTTAAACGTTGATAAAATTAGCATAGGTAGGTTGCGTGAGCTTATTTACTTTGATTATGTAAGTTACGTTACATAATGGGTGGAATAAAGAAAAAATCTTCCCGCAAAAATGGTTGTACTTAATTTAATAAGTAGATATTACATTGATGAAAATTGCATCTAATTTAATAGATGGATAATTACATAGATGGATAATTACATAGATGAAAATTGTGGGTTGTTATAGTCTCCCAACCTTAAAAGAAATCTCGTCTCGAGATTTAGTTGGATGATGGAGTGATGTATGAAAATAGATGTGGATACTTGGCACGAATTTGATCTTCGCGTTCCCACGTAAATTCTGGTCCTCTTTTAGAGTTCCATCTTACTTTGACTATAGGAATACGACTTTGTTTTAGTTGCTTGACTTCACGATCCATAATTTCTACTGGTTCTTCCACATAGTTGAGTTTGTCATCGAGCTGAAGCTCTTTCATTGGAATGACGAGAGATTTGTCAGATAGGCATTTCTTTAAATTAGAAACGTGGAAGTTACTGTATACATTACTGAGTTCTTCAGGAAGCTCAAGTTTGTATGCCACTGGGCCAACCGTATCAAGGATCTTAAATGGTCCAATGTACTGGGGGTTAAGCTTTCCTTGCTTTCTGAATCGAATGACACCTTTTTGAGGTAACACTTTCAACATAACACGATCTCCAACTTTGAATTCTAAAGGCTTTTGCCTTACGTTGGCATAACTCCTTTGCCGATCTCTTGTAGCTTGCAAGCGTTGTTGGATTTGTACTATCTTTGTGGTGGTTTCATGGATTATCTCTGGTCCCGTAAGTTAGACATCTCTAACTTTGGCCCAGCAGACAAGTGATCAACACTTTCGACCATAAAGTGCCTCGAATGGTGTTGCCTTAATACTCGCATGGTAACTATTATTGTAAGAAAATTCTACCAGTGGTAAGTATCTCTCCCATCATTTTCTAAAATCTATAACACAGGCTCGAAGCATGTCTTTGAGTGTTTGGATGGTTCTTTCACTTTGTCCATCAGTTTCGAGATGATATGCTGTACTCATGTCTAATTGAGTACCCAAAGCACTCTACATTGACTGCTAGAATCTGGATGTGAAATGACTGTCACAGTCTGAGATGATGGATATTGGCACTCCATGCTGTGAAACTATTTCCTTTATATACAACCTTGTAAGGTTTTCCATACTATCTATTTCTCTGGTAGGGATGAAATGTGCTGATTTGGTAAGACGGTCTATAATGACCCAGATTGTGTCATGTCCGTTTGATGTTTTGGGTAGTTTTGTAACAAAGTCCATCGTTATTCTTTCCTATTTCCATGTAGGAATCTCTAGTTGTATCAGTAAGCCGGATGGCTTCTGACATTCTGCTTTAACTCTAGAGCATGTCAAACACTTGTCGACATATTCAGCGATGATTGCCTTCATGTTAGGCCACCAACAGAGTTTCTTTAGATCTTGATACATCTAGTCAGAACCTGGGTGGATGGAATACTTTGATTTATGGGATTCATGCATGATTAAGTCCCTTAGATTACCAAAAAGTGGTAACCAACTTTGATTCTTGATACATCGGGTTCCATTAGGACATACTTTAAATGCTTTGTCTATTCCTCATAAGTTCTTAGCTTTGATGTTCTCTTCTTTGATTGCCTCAGTTTGAGCTTCGAGAATTTGTGATGGTAATTTTAGGTGAAGAGTCATAACTAATGTTCTAACTCAGAGTGGTTTGATTCGTTCCTTCTAGCTTAATGCATCTTCTACAACATTTGCCTTTCCAGGATGGTAGTGAATCTCACAATCATAATCTACAAGCAATTCTAACCAACGGCGTTGTATCATGTTTAACTCTTTTTGATCAAGGATATGTTGAAGGATTTTATGATCAGTGAACACAGTACACTTTGTGCCATATAGATAGTGTCTCTAAATTTTAAGAGCAAACACTACTGCTCCTAATTCAAGGTCATGTGTGGTATAGTTCTCTTCATGAGGCTTGAATTGTCGGGATGCATATGCAATAACTTTTTCTCTTTGCATTAATAGTGCTCCTAGACCTTGATGTGATGCATCACAGTAAACGACAAATAATCATTTCCTTCCGGTAATGCTAAGATTGGAGCTTCATAAAGTTTTTGTTTTAGCAATTGGAAAGCTGACTCTTGGTCTTCTCCCAAGATACACTTCTTGTTTTTCTAGGATAATTCAGTCAAAGACTTTGCGATCTTCGAAAATCTTTGATAAATCTCCGATAGTAACCGACAAGTCCTAAGAATTGGCGTACTTCTATGGGCGTGGTAGGAGATGCCTAATTCTTAACTGCTTCAATCTTGGCGGGGTCAACGTGAATTCCTTGACTGTCAATCACGTGCCTAAGAAACTGCACGATACTGATCCAAAAATCACACTTGGAGAACTTGGCATACAATTTCTCATTTTTGAGTAATTTCAAGATTATTCTCAGGTGATATGCATGTTCTTCTTTGTTACGGGAGTAGATAAGAATATCATCAATGAATACTATCACAAATTTGTCCAAGTATGGTTTACACACACGGTTCATAAGATCCATAAACACAGCAGGTGCGTTAGTTAAACCAAATGGCATCACTTGGAATTCATAGTGTCCGTACCACGTTTTGAAAGCAGTCTTGGGAATATCTTCATCCTTGACTCTCAATTGGTGATATCCTGATCTCAAGTCAATCTTTGAGTAAACACTCGAACCTTGAAGTTGGTCCAATAAATCATCTATCTTGGGTAATGGGTAATGATTCTTTATGGTGAGTTGATTCAACTCCCGATAATCGATACACATTCTGAAAGATCCATCTTTCTTTTTAACAAATAAGACAGGAGCTCCCCAAGGCGAAGTACTCGGTCAGATAAAACCTCGGTCTGCTAACTCTTATAGTTGGTCAGATAGTTCCTGCATTTCTGAAGGAGCTAATCTGTAGAGTGCTCGGGCTACTAGTGCTGCTCTTAGAATTAAATCAATTTGGAATTCTACTTGGAAAACCGGAGGAAGGCCAGGTAGATCTTCAGGGAAAACTTCTGAAAATTCTCTGACCACTGGTATGTCTTCCAGTCATTTTTCGTCTAACTTCTTCTCCATTACTTGGGCTACTAAAACTTGACATCCTCTGGATATATACCTTTCAGTTTTAATACAAGATATGAGGCTTAGTCGGGTTTTACTTCGATCAACTCGAATGATTAAAGTTTCACCGTTGATTAGGATGTGGACGACTTTCTCGTCACAGATAATTCTAGCATGATACTTAAATAACCAATCCATACCAATGACGACGTCAAAACTACCGAGTTTAATCGGCATGAGATCAATTTTGAAAGGTTGGTTTAACAAAATCAGGGTGCAACCCTGGATAACGGTATTAGTGCCTACTAGGTTTCCATCAGTAATTTCAATGTCGTAGGTGGTATCTAGTGTAATTGGTGGGATATTAAGCATAGAAGCAAGAGATATGGATACAAAAATTTTATCGGCTCTTGAATCGAATAATACTTTAGCTAGATGTTGGTTTAGAAAGAACGTACCCGTAACTATGTTCGGGTCTTAGTGAGCGTTCTTGTCCCTCAGCAAGTATGCTCTTCCATGGGCATTGTTGTTTGCCTTTGGGCACTGGTTTCTGTAATGTCCTTTCCCTCTACAGGCATGACAAGTTACTGAAACCGGCGGCAGGTTGCTTCCAGTGGTTGGCCCTTTATTTCTGTAGTTCCTAGTCAGATGACCCGCCTTGTTGCAAGTCTGACACTTGACGGTGCAAGGTCCTATGTGATGCAGGGTGCATTTCTTATACAGGGGAAGGCTTCCAGTATACCTACTATTTTCAGTTGGGGCGGCAGCATAAGCCCTAACAGTTTCTTACCTTCTATTCTGTTGTTGTTGGTTATCTTTGTTGCGGTTGTTATTGTTGTTGTTATGGTTGTTTTGGTAGTTGTTGTTGGCGATGGTTCTTCTATTATCAAACTTTTGTTTGTGATCATTAGTGTTGGGAATTAAAGAGCTTCTACAAGATAATGCTGCTGAAGGACTTAATACTGCTAGTAGTAATAGTTAGTACTGCTAGTTATAGTTTGTACTGTTAGTTAGTATATTAATGCTACTTATGAGATATGTATGAGATAAATTAGGAATAGATATGCATGATCTCTGCATAATCTCCTAACGCGTTTTGTATGCCTATTAGGGTTTTCCTTAGTGTATAAAAGGAACCCTACGACATAGTTAGACATATCTCTTTTTCATAGACTTTCATAGTCGTCCAATTCATATAATAGTTATAGTCTTTCATTGTAAGGCAAAACATATAGTTGTTTTGTGGTTTGTTCAATATATTGAAAGCTTTGTGAAAGTTCTGTGTTCATTGTTTGATTGTTTCTTCTGAGTATATTGATAAATGCTTAATTATATATTAAAATTACCCGGGATTTTGCCAAATAAAAGCCAGAAAATGCCAAAAGAATAGA